>KL274817.1:6206-35154 GCA_000699545.1 Podiceps cristatus
GTACTTTACTGAGAGGGGAAAAAAAAAAATCCCCAACTTTAAACACTTATTCTGCAGGAGACCAGTGCTCTTGTGAAACATTGCTCTGTGAACCACAAAAACGTAGTAAAGGAATTTAAATGGTAACTCCGTCACCAAAGAAACCAACCAGATGATCCATTTTGAACATTAGTGCTTGGGGGGGGGGGGGGGGGGGGTCGGCGTGGGGGGGGGGGGGTGTGTGTGTGGAATTTGAAAATACACACAATAATTTGAACATGATCTACCTGTGTATCTTCAGGGTAGCTGAAGTACTAGGGCTCTTTTATATAAGTAAGAGGCATAAGAGAAAGGAAGAGCTTCAAAGATGGTAACAATCATTAAAATATTACTTTAACTATCTGCATACAAATCTTTATTTCATGGCCCACCACAAGGATTTCTACAAAATGAGTTCCAAAATGAGTTCCAGCAATAACAAGCAGGGAGGTCCCTGTGAGAAGCAGATGCAAGCTCATGTCACAACCTAATGGGTAATGTTTTATAAAAACAAAGATTAAGGTTAATCATAAATACTAATCATAGTGTATTTAATGTGCAGAGATTTACATTTTAAGGAGTTAATGGAGATTGCATAGATAACTCCCCTTAAAAGCAAACACAAGAAATCTTCTATTTAATCGTGAAAGGACATTTTTGAGCTGGGATAAAGTAACACTGAATTTCGATACCTATAGGATCTAAGTTTTCTTTAGGAAGCAGAAAACTACCTGTGTCTGAGAGATTAGGCGTTTAAAAAACTTAAACAGGGTCACGCCGAGTACTCTAACGCCATCCCGCTGGAGCTCTCCCTGAGCAAGCAGGGCCCACAAAAGGTCCACGGGCCACATTCAGCATCTGCCAGCGAGCGTTCAGCACCAGGCTGAGAGCGAAGCACAACACGGCCTTCATTCATTAGCATTATGCCAGAGAGGAAAACTGCTGGCCAGCCTGTAAACAGTTTTCCCACTCTGGCAAAAATGTTATTGCAAGTTCCTGTCAAATGAAAGTCTCATTCAAAAGCCCTCCTCCTGATCCTGCCCGTTCTCCCATGGGCTGACACGAAGGGTTACGCTATAAAGCCTGTTCTTCAAGCCCATAGAGACCAAACACCCATGTATGAGCAAACCAATATAAGCAAGAGTTAAACCTAGGCACAGAACAAACCATACCTCAGAAAAATTCATTATTTTACCAGATGATAACAGAATATGGAAAAAAAGAGACACCCAATTTTTATTTACTTGTCAAACAGGCAGCTGGTTATCGTGTTTTGATTTCTTCGTCATCTGTTGAGTTACAAATTGCTTTTCGCTACACCAAGTACTGCAAGTATGACGCTTCCCAATTAGGAGCTTACAGTCTACAAAGCAAGGACTGGTATCTCAATTCAGACTGCTGAAAACCCAACAGCTTGCAGATTTTCTATCGGAGAGGTGGTTGTTTACTCCTTGCCACTTAGCACTCACTCATCCAGGAAAACACCTAGCAGTGTTAACAGGACTCCTTTTATATAATCCCAATTAACTGACATAAAAGCAGATTTAGGAATGTGCTGTTGATTTATGAAGTTTATACCATTTCCCATCAAATGCTGATCAAAATATATATATTCATTAATCTGAGGAAGCCACCAGTTTTGCAACAAGAAACTATACGTGCAGAAACACGCATCCACTCCGTGTGGTTAGAAACAAAGAAATAAATCAACAAGAAAAATCCTAATGAGGACATCATTTGTTGACTACACACAATCTGTCAGGTGTACCACACTGGCTCCTCGCATCAGTAACCAACAATCTCTGAAATCATTCAGATTATTCAGATTTGGTATAACTTGGTCCTTCTTAGACCAGAGATGCCGAGTCCCTTCTCTTGCAGCCCTCCAGGCAAGATGCACAGGTAGTATCACCCTGTTCCTGGGATTCTCTTCCTCTTATCACTGAAGTCTGAAAATTATTTTCCATGTGCTTATTCATTGTCACAAACAAAGAGAAAGAGATTTTGTCATACACAGATTGGAATTTAATTCCTAATAAAGCGTTATGCACGACTGGCCAGAGCACAAGGATCCAACATCTCCTTTCATTAACAACTAATTCAGATGACTCACTAATGACAAAATACAACACGTGACAGTTCTTGAAATGAGATGGCAGAGGACGTTAAACTTCAAGCAGCATATTCTCTTCCTGTCGCAGCAACGAGAGCTTTTCTGACTACAAGAAAAATTTCAAAGTAACATCATCTCACAGACATGCTAATGCTGTGGAGAGTCTAAAATCCTGCGATCCACCAGCTACCAACAGGCAAAAAACAGCAGTTTATTCTGAAACAGAGGAGCTCTTAAGTTTCTATCTAACTACACACATCAGATATTTTGACGTGCATCAACTAAGAGAGGCTTTATACATTTTTGGGGAGATAAGAAGGAAGATGGGGAAAAAAAGGTGGGAGAAATTGAATTTGTTGGGTTTTTTCTTTTCTGTGCTTGAGGGCTACTCAAGGTTTATGTACTTCAATGTTACTACTGGCTTTTAGCCTTTGATTTTCAAAGCAAATCAAAGTATCCAGAACAATTATTTTCTATGAAATAATTTGTCTAGATCATATGTACATTCTGCTACTAAGCAGGAAGTCTGTATGTGAAAAATAATTGTAAAGAGAAACCTTCATAAAAGCATTGTGGCCTTGAAACCGCAGCTGTACGTGCCTTCACACAGCACAGATTATATAGTCTGTGATGTTATTCAAGACTAGCAAATGAGTTGCCGTTACTCTTTGATGCTTCAATTACCACTATACTATTTTTAAGCAAGTAAACAAGACCAACTGTGATGACAGTGTTAATATTGTATTGAACTGTATTCGTGACTGACTCCATTCCAAACCATAGTTCAAATTTATTAGGAAAAAAAAAAAAAAAAGAAAAAAGAAAACCACCAATTCCTACATCTTGCCAAAAGAACTCCAGGTAAAACCAACAACAAACAAGAATGACCATTTCTCCATCCAGCAAACACATTAAGGTTTATTTATAGAGCTCAACTGAAAACCCCTAAACCAAAAAACCTCTTTTCTAACTAGTGGCTGAATCTTCCCTTCCACCTATCGTGTTCAAATTCAAAGCACTCTACTGCTCCCCGACAAGAAAAAAAAGTGTTCTCAAAAATGACAAACATGGGCTATTTCATCTCACCAGCTTTTCTCAATAAATCAAAATGCCAGCCGCCGCGCAGACAGCGCGATGCCAAGGAGCCCTGATGACGGAGAGCAGACTCACCGACAGGTAACTGCTGGAATCCACGTTGTCAGTGATGGTCTGACGCTCGCCCCTCTGGTTGATCTTCCGAAACCTCCGACGGGACTGCCTGAGCGGGACTTCTCTTTGCAAGATGTTTTCCTCATTGTCTTTGGAGTTCTCCACCTGAAACACATGTTCAGGCTCCTGGTTAAACATCCAGTTCTTCCATATCACCGAAAGCCGATGGAGCCGTATGAAGCTCATGAGGAAGGAACAGACATAAGTTCAGAGCAGTTAAACTTTTCTCAAGAAAATGACTGCAGACGTTTCGGAGAACCACTGCTGCATGTCTCAGAACTACGTTATTACAATGAGCCGGAGGCCACAGTTTCCTTCCAGGAAGCAGCTTTTTTTTTTTTTTTTTTAAAAAAAAAAAAAAAAGGCAAATTTTTTAAAAAAAAAAAAAAAAAGGCACACAACACATTTAAACAATGTCACTCACCAGCAAAAACCCTTTTGCACCCACATGTATCACACAACATGAGTTAGAGACACTGCTCATTTCAAGTGTATCTTCAACACAGAAGTTACCATTTCTTTGAGTATTTACAATCTGGTAAAGGCACTGAATTATAGCCTGGTTTTATTGGTTTAATTTTTAAAAGTGTGACTTATTTCTAGTACCAGTAACAGCTGAACAACTTTAATATTCCAGCTCTTTATGAATAGCTGCGTCACCTATGTCATACTGACTTCTAATCGCTTCCAGCAGATTACGAAGAAATAACTGGAACTTGATTCATATCTTGATGTTAAATATTATTTGCGACTAAACATTAAAAATTAGGTAAATGTATCTTGTTAGTAAAAGCCAACATGAAACCTTTTTATCTCACTTGTTACAATTCCTTTTTTTTTTTATAAAAAGCAGTCCTATCCTTTCCCATTTCCTTTTGATGTTTTGGAAAAATACCTCCTAGCAGGAAACAGAACAGACTTGCATGCAAATAGGCTGCAGCCAGGCAAGAAGCTCCTCTACAACACAGTTACTGTATAGGAGTTTCTACTGGCTTTAATCATTTTTTTTCCCCCCTCCAAATTTCACTTGAAAATCCTAAACGTAAGACTTTAGTACTGGAACAGGAAAAGAACGTCTATGTGGTCTTATGCAGACCTCACTTTGTATACTTGGGTAAATTCTCTAAAAATTAAAATTCAAAAGGTATAAAGGAATGAAAACCAGAAATACTTAACAGACACGAACAAGAAAGTAACCAAAATATCTAACCCATCACAAAAGCAAGATCACATCTACTTTCCACATCACTTTTTCCAAACAGCTAAGTCTATCTGAGGTCAGAGGAAGGTGCACGCAGCTGGGCTGGCCTTGTGGGTTATTTTTAATTCCATAGAGAAAAATATACATTGACAACATAAGTTAAAGATACAATGGTCAAAAAAGAAAAGTGAGCCTCATACCACAGTGTTATGAGAACAGAAAGCAGAAGAGCAGAGTTCCCCTCACAAGGGACAACCACACTTTTCAGTAGAATTCTACTACCTGTCTGCAAAGGCACAGGAAAATGAGTGACGATACCTAGTCGCAGCATTGCTGTAAGCACAAGGGTATAAGGATGTAAAAAAAAAAAAAAAAAAAAGGCAAAAAAGGCATGTAGGCAAAAAAAAAGTCCTTTTAAAGAGGCTATTTAAGAATCACAGAAAAAAGTAGTAAGACACTGGATATAGAAGCCTTTCTGCACCTAGCATGAAATATGGATTTTTTCTAGTTAGCAATAATGTTGCTCTCAAACAGACGGCTTCCAAAATTAAGGAAGGTTAGTTTCATACAGAGCTACTCTATAAAATAACAGAAATTGTGTTGATTTCAATTTAAATTTTCATACACGCGCTACAGTACATGAGCTCCTTCAATAAACACATTATTTCCTTTTTTCTCTGTGTTCAATCTTACAGGCCCATAGAAAGCAAAACAGTGCTGAGCTTCTCCAACACGACAGCCTGACCCAGACGTCGTGGGCCCGCTGACGTGGCCAGACAATGACTCTTCCAACACCGATGACCCCTGTTATTAAGAAGTCACAACCGAATAGGTATTTTTAAGTAAAACACCCACTGTAAGATGAAATTGTTTTTCTTCCACAATTCTAACTGAAAACCAAGAAGTGAGCATAAATATATTATTTGTCTAGCACAAAGGCAAACCAACCAACTGCTCATGGAAGCGCTGAGCCCACCTGCTTCCTTCAGTTAACGCCGCTGCTGCTGACAAAAGCAAAACAAAAATCAGAAACATGGGAAGGCCCTCCACGCCACACAGCTCCCAGTCTAGCGTCACCAGCACCATAAGTGTTTTGAGTCCAGCTGACCAGCGGGTTGTTTACACTTACGATTTACAGGAACACACACAAACGCTTTTGGATATGCTGTGCTTTAACGGGATAGGCAGGCCAGGGCTCCCTCGCGCTGCCCATCGCTTGGCCATGCTTTCACCCAGTTAAAATCAAAAACGTCTGGTGGCAGAGAGCATGTTCAACCTCCTCGCAACCCCTGAGCAGGATGAACACTCCTACAGAGGAGTTCAGCATCTCCACGGATGCTGCGAGCGGGCCCCGGCGGGGAGCAGAGGGAGGACGAACTCCCCGGGCCACGGCAGTGGGGGGGGACCAGGCTGACCAACGTGCCACCAGCTCGGATGGACACTCATGCCCCGCACACTGCTTCACAGAATCACACAGAATCACTACAGTTGGAAAGGACCTACAAGATCATCAAGTCTAACCATCAACCAACCCCACCCTGCCCATTAAACCACGTCCCACAGTGTCTCATCCACACCTTAACCTCCAGTGAGGTTAAGGTTAAACCCCTCCAGCGTTACTTAAACACCTCTTACTTAAACACCTCCAGTGAGGGTGACTCCGCCACCTCCCTGGGCAGCCCGTTCCGATGCCTCACCACTCTCTCAGTAAAGAAATTTTTCCTAATATCCAGCCTAAACCTCCCCTGCCGCAACTTGAAGCCATTTCCTCTCGTCCTATCACTAGTCACTTGGGAGAAGAGACCAACACCCAACCCCCTTTCAGGTAGTTGTAGAGAGCGATGAGGTCTCCCCTCAGCCTCCTCTTCTCCAGGCTCCCTCAGCCGCTCCTCATAAGACTTGTCCTCCAGACCCCTCACCGGCTTCGTCGCCCATCTCTGGACATGCTCCAGCACCTCAATGTCCTTCTTGGAGTGAGGGGCCCAGAACTGGCCCCAGTATTCAAGGTGCAGCCTCACCAGTGCCGAGTACAGGGGCACGATCACCTCCCCACTCCTGCTGGCCACACTATTTCTGATACAGGCCAGGATGCCGTTGGCCTTCCTATTATTTCGTTTTCAATACGTAACCAGAAGCATCTGGAATAGCGTATTAACCAGCTAGTTTCTCATCAAGGCTGGGGTTTTATTAACCCCGGTACCGGCAGCAGCAGGAGGCTCCCCCACAGCCAGATTCACCCACAGCACCTGCTGCCACGTAAAAATCGAGGAGGATCGTAGGAGCGTTCTCCGTTCCACCCTGCAGTCCGTGCCAGCAAAGAAATATTTTCCACCTCCAAATATCACGCTGCTCTTCTGCAATCTTACGCTTAGATCTGAAGAAAATGAAAGCAGCAAGGAACAACAGAAAAGAGACTTCACTACACCGAGATCTGCTGCAATTCTGGGCCATTTTCTTAAGTGATAAATGGATCTATTATTAATTCAATAGATTGTTCAGCCTCCAAAAATATGAGCTACAATGCCCATTCACACACTGTTATCCTCATTAACTTAAGTTGACCACATTTTATGGCCTTTAAAATGGGTCAGTTCCCAGAGGACTCCCACTACAATCTGATTTACATTCTAAAAAGAAAGAGGAAGAGCAAAAAAAAAAAAAAATCCATCAGCAACAGAGAATGATGGTGTTCCTTGACTACATTAAAGTAGCTAATTCTTTTACTTGAAAATGAACATTCATTATGTATTAAACCTCATTAGTATGTTGCAAATTGAAAAAAAGAAAAAAAGAATTAGGATAAATTAATAAGAACTAATCAAGGAAATGAAACTCAAGTACACCTGGTGTCAGTGCAGATCATTAGCAAGGTGCACGCCACCACACTGATGCTTTTTTCTCACCCCATTTGAAGTCCTACCTAGAAAACTGACAGTTAATAGTATCTTTAGCTACATTTATCTGTAAAACACAAACATAAAAATAATGAAGACACAACTTTGCACTTCTAGTTCTCTGATTTTCCTACAGAAGAATATAGCGAATTTCCAGAAAAGGATTTAAGGAATTTTCAGGTATCTCTATATTCTCAGTGGGATTTAACTACAATTACTGACAGTTCCGGAGGTTTAAGACAGTTGTCCACGTTGTGCATTTGTCCAGAGGAACAACCAGCAGCATTTGACGTTGCTGACAGAACCGACGACGGCTTCTCCAAGGCTGCGACAGTGTGTTCCTCTGAGAAACAACTCGTCCTCGCTTTAGCTGCTCAAGCCACACACAGAAAACTCTCCAGTTTCTTCATAAAATATTTTAATAAGGTCATTCTCTCCTCAATGGCACGCACTACACAGAAGCTACTCTTTATTTCCATCTTCTTGGGTTTTTTGGTTTTGTTTTTTAGGTTTTTTGTTGGTTTTTTGGAGGGTTTTTTTGGTTGGTTTGTTTTTGGTTTGTGGGGGGGTTTTTTGTTTTTGTTTTTTTAACAACAATGGTGATAAGACCAAATAAGGATTGCCTAAAAATGTCATGTTATCACATATTTTGCCCAGGGAATGTATTTCATGTAAACTTGCAGATGCACTTGCAGCGAGTGAGGCAGCAGGCAGCCCCATAAGGAAAGTCGGGCGCTTCCCGCGCGCGCGGCCGACTGCTCCCGCTGCCAGCGGCGGCTGCGTCCCCGTCCGAGCTTCCGGAGGAAGCAGCACACCGGGCCCGGTAACAGCTTCTGTGACTGGTACTGCCGACAAGAGCTGTGTAACTGGTTTGTTAGTGACATTGGTCTAAACAGACCATTTTTTTTCTCTGTTACATCAACTTGGAGTATTGCAGAGATACCAAAGGTCCATAGATGATCGGGTAAATGTTTGTCACTCTGTGCTACAAGATGCCGGGAGCGTTGCGGTGCAAGGCTCGGCTCACCCCAGGCAGTGGACGTAGGTGGAGTCAGCACACCAAAGCCTCAGCAGCGGCAGTTGACAGGCAAAACCGCGAAGCAGCGGTGGCAAACCAGAGCGCCCGGGGCACTCACATGGCATGGCTGCACGTATCGCCACCCGAGCAGTCCTGTGGCATCCCTCAAGGCGTAAATCCCTCCCCCAAAACTCCAGCTTTGACAACAGATTGGACAATTCGGAATCCACAAACAAAAAATTTCACTCCAGAGGACGGAGGTGGGCTTCTTGCAGTTACCTGCGCTTAACTTCATGACGCAGCAGATTATAGCTTAAACCATCTGCTGCAGCAAAGAGCGTATTTTGCTGCTATCAAAGGCCCTGAGCAGAATCAGACTGACACTGCACAGAAAGAACGGCACAAAGGACAGCAAGGCTACTCGGCGCAGGACATCTGTGCCGTCCACGGCCGTTAACGTACTGTCAGAGTCCAATTTCCCACAGCAGCTCAATATTCACATACTCAATGAGTAACAGACATCAAATATTAGTTTTAATGTTACCATATCTAGATACGGGGAAGCTAAATCAATGGGGTTTGGAGATCTAAGCCTGCTTAACAGACACGTGGCCTCTCAGAACGCCACACGTTTTTGTGCCAGCTCCAGTAGCAGCACCTCATGAGATCCAAGTTGAAAGAGAACTTCCCGAGTCCCCAGCCACACTACTAGGGTACAACGTCAGCCTGCGCTCGGAAAAGCAATCCTAATATCCCAGCTGCTGACAGTATGCGTGCATCACCCTGGGAAGGACTGAGTTACAATCAATAAGTACACCTGAACCTGGCAATATTAGTAGGTCTGAAGAAGAAGCAGAAGGAATCATAGAATCATAGAAAGGGCTGGGCTGGAAGGGACCCCAAGGATCACAGAGTTCCACCCCCCCTGCCACAGGCAGGGACACCAACCTCCAGGCCTGGACCTACACGAGGTTGCCCAGGGCCCCGTCCAACCTGGCCTTGAACACCTCCAGGCACGGGGCATCCACCCCCTCTCTGGGCAGCCTGTTCCAGCACCTCACCACTCTCTCTGTAAAAAACTTCCCCCTAATATCTAATTTAAACCTTCCCTCCTTCAGCTTTAGTCCATTCCCCCTTGTCCTGTTATTGTCTACCCTTTTAAAAAGTTGATTCATGGCCATGAAAGCTGGGCATGGAAAAGCTGGGATGTCAGCTAAGCTGAAAACCTCATCCTTCAAGCTTGGCTAAGCACGCTTATGTTCCTTCTCCTCCTACCTACAGGCCTTCACACTGCGTGGAACCGCAAAGGCTAGGAGTAAGACGGCCTTTCCCCCCAGACCCAGCACGGCTGGCAGGGCCGGTGAACGCAATGAACCGGGTGGTGGGGATGTAAATAAAACATGCAAGATAGCAGTCTGACTCGGGAATGCTCGGCTGTAACTGGTAGGCTTTGGAAACTCAAGTAAGCATAATTTTAGGAAGAATGACCTAATCATCATCATCATTTACCCATCTAGATTAAATTTACATAGCTATTGCTGCTACGATAGCAGCCATAGGTATAATTGAAATCAAGGCAATTTCACTGCAATTTTATAGAATACTTTACAATAAGCTTTCTGCAATAAAACAGAAAGAATTTGCTGAAACCAGCAATAGATTTAAATACGTTTGAAAAATCTGTCTTACCACAATCATTTCTGAAGGCTCCAGTATGATACATTCGCATCCTCGTTTTCCTCCAGACTGCTTGCCAAAACTAGAGTGGATGGAAAAAAAAGCAAACGAAAAAGAATGAGATGAACAGCGTATTTTACCGTTTCAGTAATAAAAGTAATTGGCAATAGTATATGTTACAATATCCTTAAAAAAAGGGGGACAAAGTAAAATTGATGAGAATTATTGTGTGAGAATTTCTAACCAATAGTACCTTTATCATAATTTGGTTTTATTTACTCAGCATGTCTCATCATAGCCTGCTCTGTAAAGCCTAAATATAAAGAATGTTCTTTTGTAAAATCATTGTTACTTGCAGATACTCAAAACCACTCACAATGCATTTCAGTGTTGACAAGAAAACATGAGTAAATGCTTAATTAAGCATTAAGCAGGCTTTGTAAAAACAAATACACATAGATTCCAACAACTCAGGAAGTACTGTTTTGCACGGCGCTTTTACACGTGAGTTTCCTCATCTCCACTTTGCCCTTTCATTCTCCCAACAAATAGGACAGAGAAACTCTTCTCTAAAACTGAGCCTTAACTGGTGACCTCTGTCTTTATCTTGCTTCTGGTACCATCACAAGGAGCGTATCAGCGTGATGGGTTCCGTTTAAGAAATATGAAAAAAACCACAAATGCAACAACATATGATGGGCAGTGAAATGCAGCAACTAAAGAGGCCAAAAGCAATCCGATGCCCTTCAGCTGATCGACTCTAGAAGACGACTACCTTCAGGACATCCTAGGACAGAGGTGCCTTCGGGGAACCAACTCTGGAGAAGGTACCACGCGAGCAGATCTGAGGGTGCTGGAATTACCAGCAAAAAAGAGCTGAGCTGGACTCTGCTGGGGGTGGGCTGTGTTACAGACCATTAACCTCCTCAACCACTTAATCTCTGACCGTAGTAGCACCTGGAATTGAAAATATCTGGCTTCATGCATTAAGTAAGTTTGTCTTCACTACCGACCTGTTAGCTTGAGTTCAGTAGGCTCGGCCTACACCACTCAACCGAGCTCAAGTGAAAGCAATCCCATACAGACATCAAATTAGAAAAAACCTCCTTGATTAACAGCATCATGCCTGGATTAGCAGTTCAGTAGTTGTAGCTGCTGTGTTACAAACTCAGCCTGTCAACAGCAATCATGTTTTAACACGTATCAGCAGGTGAAGTAACTGAAGAATCAGTTAACTCAAAGCAGAGATTAATGTGTGAATTAAAAAGAGGCAAAGACAAGTGAGAAGACAAATCCTGAAGAAGTGGGTCAGCTCCATCTGTCTTCACTAACGGTTACGGTTGGAAAGTACAGCTGAAACTTCAGTAAGCGCGGGGTCATCTCTACAGCAGGCACCCACTGAAACACCACCACTCCGTAGAAAACATTTCAAAGACTCATGCTTATAAACTACATTATTAGGGGAGCACACAAAAACTTTTGTGGGATACCTGCACTTTCAGGAAAGGAACTTAAGCAACTAATCTGTAAAATTATTCAAGCAAAGCTTCAGATTATTCCAACAAAGAAATTATCAGTGTAATCTGGTTAGGATAAAGTACTACAATTTACAGGAGCATGGCAGTTTAAACTGTCAAGTTTTGATTTTGCTAATGGTCTACCGAAAAAAAAAAAAAAGGATTTTAATTACATGATTGTCATGGAGTCATAAACAAGAACTGAAACGTTCTCACCCAATGCTAGAGCAGGCCAGAGAAACACAGGTTTCACACAGAAAACTGGCATTTTCACACATCTATAGTAAGCAACTCACAGCTAAGATTTTCATGCCTTCTTTCATACTTTTTCCACACAACATGTGATCCAGGCATGACAGTCTCAGGTATTTGCAATATATTAAAAAAAAAAAAAAATGGCCAAACTACTCTATTATAACAAAGTTAATTTAGTTCAGAAAATACAGAAATGTTTTTCATTTAAGCTAAACGTAAGCCCTAACTTTGAGGTGAACTGGAATTCCATTTCACTGATTTCTCCACAAACCAAAACTAAAGTGAAACAACTTTGCTAAGATATCATTTGATTTAGAAAAAAAGTTTAGTTTTCTATTGTATGGAGTAGAATTAAAGACAATAGATTTCCCACCCCACCCCCCCCAACAAAGTTCTGAAGGAACTATGTGTAACTGGAAGACTCAGGTTTTGTAGCTTTTTAAACCAATCGTTATCAGTTTTATCACAAAATGGTTTACTCCTATTGCTATACCCCCAGTAGTGAGGAAAAAGCTACAATTCTCTGCCGCACGTTCTTCAAGCACAGTATTTTTATTGTATATGAACAACTTATCAAACTTCTGGAGGTTGAGGGAGAGTTGTTTTGATTTTGTTTTGCTTTACATAAACACATCCATGAAATTCAGCTACTGCCAAGCTCCCCTCTGCTTACGTTGCAACATTTGTTAATTAAGTAATGGCAGCACCCAATAACGCTGGGAGAAAGAACACTGCTTGTAGCAAAGGTCAGGCTCTTGGCACTATCATTTCTGGTCCATCAAGCACTTTACAACAACCCAACACTCACAAAAGGATTACGTTCCAAAGACAAAACCCACCCTTCTAATCCTAAAGCGTAAACTACTCATATTTACAAGTCAATAGGTCAAGTTTAATTCTTTCCTGGTGCGCACCATGGGATGTTTTATCGATTATACCACAACAGAGCTCCTTCAAAAAGAGGCATCATACGGTTTTTCTCCAGCCATAACCACCACCATGCTTTAAAAATACCGATTTTTAACACTCCTCTTAATTAATATACCCAATGTGTTTTAGAAATGTGGATTTTAACCTTCTTAATGACTTATTAAATATTTTTCTCTAGAATACAAATGTGTAGCTTCTCTATCATTTAAGAGGTTTCCTGACATCAGTATATTTCACTAACCCGCCAGTTTTAATCAAGGCTTCAGACCGATGTTCACCCCTAATGGTCTTGTAAAATTACACAATGAAGTGGTTAGAATAAACAGAAACTCAGCCCTGAAACCATTCACCAGGGAAACCTCTTTCTTTGGTAGTAACATCTACTAGCATTAGTAACAGCCAACAAGAAAATATCATTAGCAAATGCGTAAGCAACGACGTACACGTATTTGTCTAACTGACAGAAGGTGATGCACGACATCTGTTTTTTTTAACAAAAGACCATCGCGTTGGGTCTGGCCGAGACGGAGTTCATTTTCCCCCCAGCAGCCCTTACAGGGCTGTGCTTGGTACTGGTAACTAGAAAGGTGCTGGTAACACCCCAGGGTTTTGGCTACTGCCGAGCAGCGCTCACAGCACCCAGGCTCGACCGCTACACGTCCTGAAGCCCTGCTTCCCGGGAAGCGGCTGGACATCACCTGCCGATGGGAAGTAGAGAATAAAACTTTTGTTTTCCTTTGCTTCCCAGCACGGCCTTTGCTTTTGCTTTATTCAACTGACTTTATCTTCATCCACGAGGTTTTTTTCCATCTCTTTTTCTCCCTCTCCCCGTCCTGCTGAGGAGTGAGAGAGCGGCTTGGTGGGCACCTGGCATCTAGCCAGGGTCAACCCACCACAACCATTAAAGTTCAATTACTTGCTTTATTGGTTTGTTGTCACAGAATTAGTGTCTTAACTAGTTCAGGCAAATATATTAGGAAAAATTAAAAATAGACAGAAGCAGATTGCACATGCATCCATAGGAAAGAAAGAGAGAGAAGGCACAGGGAGGAGCAAGCAGCAGTGTAACACTCCCAGAGACATCTAAATCTGCTTTGAAGTTATGGTTAAAGTCTCTGTGGGGATTTTAGGTAATCAGCAGTTACTCCCCCCTCCTCAAATTAATTTCAAGCATTAAATTAATTACTAACGAGCATTGTGATAGCAAAAAAAAAACAGCAAAGTTAGGTTTTGGAGTCACCTAGCTACGTCTAGTATTAAACCTGACATCATCTTCTAGTTAATATTTACATTAGAAAAATTAACAGTACAGTACTTACAGAGTATGAAAACGCTTAAGAGATTAATTGATTTCAATATCAAAACATAACAGGACATTTGGAATTGAAAAGATTAAGTTGAACAAAGCCTGGAAAAAGGAGGAGACAAAATCCTGTTTGGGAAGACAAGAGCAAGCTTTCGTGCAGAGCATCCTTCTGAAGGGGAAGGAACATTTCTGTGACAACAAACTATTCAGATAAAGTCTTTATAGTCGGCCGTTAAACACCCACCCAATCCTATAACGTGCTGCTTATCACAGAAGAGAGCTCAGAAAAGTTGTACATCTGATTCTGGAAGAACTAGGGCTGTCGTTCCTTTTGGGACTAATCCACCCTTTGCTGTGGGGCCAAGACGACGTGGTGGTGCTCGCAGGAGCTGTCATTCCTTACTCTCCCTGCCTACCCAACTCACCACCCAACAGACCACCACGCTCCCGCAGACCATGACCATGGAAGTCACGTCACGCGCCAGGCCTGCTCCCCAGGGAGGTCCGAGCCAAGCCCCTTTCAGCCGGGCATCAGCACCTCTGCTCACAAGCCATCGCAGCAGCTTCTCCAACACGTCCCTACGCATTAAGTCCTCTTGATGTCATACGTGGCGAGATACAGAGGAAAAGCGGAAAAGCGGGAAAGCCTCACTAAGGTATGGCATGTCACGTGCGCTTCAGTGCTTTCAAGCAGAGAGTTGGAAAAATAATCCAATTAAGAACTTAAAATAATACAAATACTGGAAGTGTGAGAACACATGAAACTAATGTAAATTAAGCTCTACTTACAAAACAGTAAAAACTATGTCAAAGGACATACTACCAAAGGTATAAGCACTAAAGTTTTAAATGATTCAACAATTAAAGTTTTTCTTGATCTGCATATTTAATCCCACATATTTTAGTAGGGTCTTAAATTTAACATCATAATTCCATAGCTTCCCACTGCTGGAAACCCAGAAAAGTCAGTATTATAAACTACATCGTGCTTTTGTTATTTATAATTTTATTGGATGCTCCTGGCACTTAATATTCACCTATTACATCTGCATCATTAATTTTCAGACACTCACTCACTGGCTTGCAACACTGTCATGGGGGAAAAAATGTCTGCCACATACCAAAGGCAGCTTTGTTTACCCTTGATTTACGGATGCCTCATTTGCAAGAGGCCTTGTTTTCCTCCTGATTCACTGCTATTCGTAATTAAAAATGCTTCAGCAATTGCACCACGTGAGTGGTGCCTGTCAGTTAACCCGGCATGGTATCGCGCAGTCGGGCCACGGGATCAGACTAGAGCTACCGAAATGTAAAAGCCCAGAACTGCAAATAACACGGTTCTTCGCTGACAGCGGCTTCGCTCGGTTCTTCTCTCCGTTTCCACCGCATGATTTACTGCCTTTGGCATTTGAGAATACTCCAGTTTTCAAAGTCATGCCCACCCCCAAAATACTAGAAGGCGTTAAAACTTCTTTAAGACACCGGAGCTGTTGTAACAAACCTTACTTTTACAAAGCAAACTACTTAGCAAAGCTTCCAACACAACGTATTTCAAACATAATAAAGTAGTTCTTTCAACAGGACGCATACAAACACAGCTTTCTAAACACAGAGGTTTAAAAATGCTTAATATCCAGCTGTTAAGCAACCTGAGTATTCAGGGCTGAAATACATCTGGAATTTCAAGACTGACGAATTTAAGCAATAGCAATCACATTTAACTTGAGAATTTCTTGATATCAATATTCTGAAGTTACTCATTACTGATGGTTTCTCATTATGCAATACTTGAAATAGAGTACATAATTTAAAGGTAAAAACACAGCCTGTCCTGAAGAGCTTGCAGCCTACAAACAGATGGAGATTGTGACTGAATGCCTTATCGTTTGTTTGAACGCTAATTAGCGGGCATCTTCAGATATACAATATTCTACTACATCCTGAAACAATATTTTCAGATATTGCACACAACAAAGCCTCCAATGACGAGATGTCAGGAACTTTAAAATTTGTTCTGTAATTTCCAGGAACTACAAAAATTGTAAACTTATGCTGGCTGTAGAAGTTGGTACCAATAATGCCGTTATCTGTGACTCTCGATAAAGCTATCTGCAGGAATACCCAGCGCTGCATTACTCGGAGGACTGGGCTAGGACACCGATATACCACTTTATCAGAATAACAAACAAAAGGGTTGCAATTTTCTGCAGATATATATGAATATATTTGTCTCTCAAACTGCCAGTCAAGCTGCTTTTAGGAGCATGAAGATGAAGACAAATTGTACTTTTTGCCACTGCGAAAGGAACCCCGTGACCCCACGCATCCAGTAACCTGGCTGGATTTCTCCAGTGCAAAACCATTTTGCATGCAGGTGCACAACTCGGCCCGGAAGAGACAAGCTGCATAAGAAATGAGTATGTTGTTTGGTTGGGTTTTTTAAGAGATGAAAATGGGTTTGGGTTTTTGTTGGTTGGTTTGTTTGGGGTTTTTGGGGGGGTTTTGGGGTTTTGGTTTGGGTTTCTGCCCCCCCCCAAGCCAGGGCTTACCCTTCAATTGAAAAGTGTAGCATTTTTCCTGTCCTCAAAGAGTGACTCTTGCACAAAACAGCTGCTCCAGCGAACACCCGGGACATCTACGGCAACGTGGCTGCTGTTCAGATCCCAGGTAAAATCCATTCAGTCACCACTGAATGTACTGTACAAGTATATCATAAATGGCTTGGAACAGCCATCAATATTGTTAAACCCCAATCCAAATATGCTAAAAAAGTAATTTTACACTTAAATTTCTTGTCATTGGCTGGGAAGTAACAACGAGGGGAAAACCTGCAGAGTCGGCAGTAAGGCAGCCGCGCTGACTGCGGACAGAGAAGGCAGGATCTGCCCTTCCGGCACTGCAGTCATGGCACTGGACTGTAATCGACACCGACATCCTCATGGGAATAACTTGTTTTTCTGGGCATCTGCATGGAGATCTTATTTCCTCTAGATTTTCCTCAGATGGACCATCAGCTGAAGAACCCTCCCCACCACGCTGCAGGCCGCCGCGCAGCCCCGAGGCGTAAAACAGAGTAGGGGATGGGGAAAAAGTTACAACAGCACAGACCGAAAGTTTTAGCAAACACAGGCGGCAGGGGTTTCATGACACTATATCCTGTGCAACTCATTTCAATGTAACTTAATTATAAAAATACTAGAACACTTAACTCCATCCAAAAATGGTTTAAAGGAAACTTGAAACCACAAGATCCACGGCTGAATGCAAAATACCGATTCCAATTAATGCTCAGTCATCAAAACCCATTTTTGCATTAGCTCTCAATGACAACAACATTTAGCAGGTTTATCTCTTAAGCTTGCTGAAAGTTTTAATTGGGAATGATTTTGGAGGCTGCATAACATGCTACTCAATTTGCAAGCTGCAAGCTCAAGATTAATTACTTTAATACTAATTACTTTATACTCTGAACACAATGATGCTTTGAGGCAGCCCATAGCTTACCTACCGCTTTCTGTAAAGCTTTGGGGCTATTCCAGGCCGTGTGACTAGATAGTCTTAATAAAGTTGTATTTTAGATACAAACAAACCACACATTACCACTTCCACATCTCTAGGACTTCAGTTTAGCCAATAAAAAGCTATTAGTGGTGTGATCAGCACCCCTCGCACTCTCCAAAACCTCTATAAGGCAGCTGTTGTAAGAAACTATGAACAGAACAAAAGGAAATTACTGGGAGGTGGGGAACTGTGGACAAGCTTATTTGGTCATTTAGTTGTGACAGGCCTGAATTCGGTCCTTCATTATGTACTCTCTTGGCTTTCTTAGAAGATTGTTCCATGTCAAAAAAGATGCACCACATGCTCTTAGTTTGCAACGCCTTCCCAGCCCTTACTCCACGGCAGCACCTCCAGTACGAGGAACTGAACCTGGGGGGACCAGGACACGCGGCCTCCCACCGGTACGTTGCCTCTCCTCACCCACGTTCCCTTTTTCCTCAGAGTATTTCCATCGCAGCACTAAGCACTGCCAGAAGACTTTCAACATGAACAACCCTATCTGAATTAATTAGCTTCACAAAACACATTTATTGGTAGCACTCCCAAGCTGTATTACGGTGTTAGTTTACTCGCTGGCTGTCAGGCAATGGTACAAGTTACAGCCATCACTTACAGAAATACCCAGGGAAAACAGCACCTCATCTAGAGCCACAGACGCACTGAATAACCACAGCTTCTCACCCAGCAGCGAGTATAAAATCTAGCTGGTCTTGATAGGCACAGGGATGGAAGCCTAAAGCCGTCGTCTTGAAAGCAGAAAAATAACCTACAACAGTTCATTGCGAAGAGCTTTGAAGTCTTAAGACCTCTGCAATTCTCACACTCACGCAAAGAGTAAAAGATTTTAATTACAATGGTTTCAACCAGAATCATAATTCAGAACCATATTGGCAACTGCAAGTTTATCAAAAATTGTTTACTGTATGCCAGCGGCGGACCGGCATGCGTGTGGATCTAGACCTTGGCAGCTGATGGAGGAAAAGCAATATTCCACGCTAGAGCCATTATGACTCAAACTGCAGCAACAGGGACGGAGACGAGAAAGAAGAGCAGATACTAAGGAACACTGGGAGAGAGCTCAGATACAGCAGGTACACTCTAAGCAGAAAGCGGTATTTAATAAAGTTAAATCTGAAAAGGAAGGATCAGCGGGAGAAAAATGCCCGTATACCTTTTGCTGGCAGAAGCTGGGAACGTGGGAACTCTGAGCTGCTTATTTATTTTTTCAGTGTATGGCACTAATTCGCAAGAGTTTGCAGAAAACAGCACGACAGGTTTTAGAAGTAAAACTGGCCTGGTTTTAGATTATATATTCGAAGTATAAATATATTTGAAAACACAGTTACATGTATCAAAATTTAAAGATTTCTAAAATACAAGAAATTTAAGTCATACAAATCGCAAGTCTTTAATCCTGCATTCTTATTTACCAATGTTGATGGCCTTAAAGCACAGAATTTCCTGTGCTTCTAGTACTTCACATAAAATAGACTGAAATGCTATTAACAGACACAGTAACTTTCAAAATATATTAAAATATTGTTATTCACAAATATTAACTTAATACAAAATAAGCTAAAATAATTTCAACCCAACCCACTGTTCATAATGCAAAACTGGAGTTCCTCTTTCATTACAACTACTTTCTTGATCCGCGTATTTGCGCCTTCTCCTTTTACCCAAGGGAAAGAAAAATGGCTTATTGAGTCATTGACACGTCTACAACTCTTGTGAAGAGATACCACAACACGACCATGAGTCTGTTTTGAAGAAAATAAGTGGATTTAGCCAGAAATGCACTACCTGAATAGGACAGCAATACCAATTTTGTCCACTTGTGAGATTTTGGAAGGGCTGTTCCTGAATTCCTTGGAAGGGCTCGGAGAAGAGAAGTGTTTGTTTTTAAGACGACTACATCTTGAACGTTTCAAGACTTTGTATTTTTCCCTTTGAGGTGCAATTCTCACAGCTGTAGGAGGCTGTCATCCACATAATTGGCTTCAAAAGTTCCTCCGGGCCCTTGATATATTTCCTAGGGCTAATCTTGCTGTGAGTAATCTCCTTCAAATATCCTGTTCACATGAATTATCTTGATTAACAAGCAAGGTTAACACAAAAACTCTAACTTGCTGACATGATTTTCCTTCCACAAAATCCGTCAATCCTGTTCTTTTGTTCCAGCCATCACTTTCATGTTAGAAGGAAATTCTTTTCTTACTATGCCAAATCTATTGACAAATACGTTCTCCAGGCAATAGGGTAATCGAGGTTATGCCATCTTTGTACCTGATATTATTGATTGATTTGCGTCTTACCTTAAAAATCCTACAGGGCTTTTCTCATCACGATCATCAGTGTCAGAATATTGGCTAGATTTAACGTACCTGGATGCAAGCTTTACTCTTGCAATTTTTACGCCAATTGCTGAATTACAGCTTGCATATAAATTCAGCCTTTCTCAAGCACAGTGAGCCACAGCTTACACACTTACTCATTCAAGTACTTATAGAAAGTCAGTAAAGCAGTGACTGCCCACCTTCTTATGCTTCTGTGGGGCTATGCCTCTTTCAGGTGGGAATCAACAGAATATTCCATTTCAAATAGATCTCCAGAAGAAAAATTAAGGTTTCCCTGAAGCCCTGTTGACTCTGAAGCTACTGAATGGTAGATAGGGGATGAAACAAGCCATGGAAAAGCAGCAGAGCTTAAACAACAGTTTAACAAGGTTAAGTTTACAGTTGTCTACTAAAGTCTCCTCCTACCTGTCAAGGTAATCATGGGGCAGATAACAGAAAAGAGACAGTATTGTGAGGAGGTACCAGGAGACAGTAAATCATCACCACCCTCCAGTCTTATTTATGGAGACTGAAAGTATCTCACGAACCATCAATTGTAACAGCAGTTTCTCATATAATTATTAAACAAAAGTTGCTAGGCAGTTAGTTTATAATACAGTTCTGAATTTTGAGGAACGATTGCCAAGTAAAACAGATTAAAAACAACAACTTTACAAGAAAAGGGGGCCTTAAACACCGCTATTTCCCAGGAAACCAGCTTCCTCTAGCTGAAAAACATCGATATCCTGCTTCTCACATTTTACAAAATAAAAAAAAAAAATGTTCCAGTATTCAAAGCAAAAGAACCCTAAAAAGTACAGAAGTTCTTGAAATATGCAGTCTTTGTCAAATACTCCAGGGGACAAATATAAAATTGAAATTACCATGTGAACATCACAAAGAGGTAACTGGGGATTAGGGGGTGTTACGGAGTATACACAAGGACTGAGGTTCAAACTAGAATCCATTTGCTAATTATTATCTGTTTTACAAGATGACTCTGTCTACTCAGTTCTTCCAGAATGACAATTATTCAAACCGGCTCTTGACCTTTTCAAGGGACTAGTAATTCTCCAGATTAAAGCCTAAAATCTCATCCTCAGTATTTATCACCTTCCTCACATTACGGATTCTATTTTGGTCCCCATTCACTTCCCCCCTGGACATCTCAAAGCCATCAGTCTCCTGCGTCACTTCTGTGTGGATGACACCCGTCTCTTACCACGCTCTCCTCTGCCCGTGTGTTGATGCATTTGTACCATATTCAAACCAAACAGGCTTTAACTACCAAAAACCTAACTGGCTGGAAGGACGTCTCTGTTCCCTTCAGCAATCTCGGAACACTTCAAGCACGGTTTTCTTTTCATTCGTAAGGAAGCTGTGGAAATAAAAAAAAAAAAAAAAAAGGCACAGATAAATCAGTGTCCCAAACACATACTGTTCCATAAAGTTTATTCCACTAACACCACACAGGTGTAGGATCACACACTCATTAGGCACAGAGAGCATCGCATCAAGCTCTTCAAAGATGAATTCTTTGAATGGACAAGTGTCCTTTGTATCCTCTTTTAAACTCATACTTTTTTTTTTCCTGTTACAGCAAATAATATTGCCAAAGGTGATCAGGCATTATTATCTAAATAACAAAGCAAAGAGCAACAACAAACTGCAACAAAAATACACCAACAATCAATTTATGTAATTATCTTTACTATGTTGTCAACATTAAATTGACAGTTTTCAAAAGTAAGCTGTATTTCAAAGGTGATTTACACCTATTGGTATATTGTGAGTCATTTCGACTGTTACAGCTTAAGCAAAAAGTAAAAAAACAGAAACAACTTATTTTTGTTTCCTATCAAAAAAGATAGCTCTGTAATACCTGAGGCAATGAGAGTGACGGCAATGTTGTGTTTCCTTACGGACGTGTATCTAAGCCTCCTTTCAGAATGACTCACATAATCAGGAACTCGGTTGGGGACAAGGAATAATGCACAACATTAAGTATTACTTTAAATGTAATTAAAATGGTGGTAATTACAATTGTGAAAGAATACTACTTAATTATCCAAGGCACTGTTTTATATGAAAATAGCCTGTAAGTGATTGGTGACCGTGCACCTCCCTCAGCTTAAAACATGTTGCATGAGGTATTCACCAGGGAGAGTAACTGAGGTCTACCCCACTGTACTGGGGAAAAAAAAAAAAAAAAAAAAAAAGGGACAAAAAAGCATTATATTTTAAATTCTAAATTGAGGCTGGACAATGCATGAATGTAATTCAAGCGAAGTGGAAAGTGAGCTGCGCTCTTCCTGCCCTGCTCGTGTCCGAGCGGCACTTCTCCCCCCGCCGCGTGCACGGCCCCCGAGCCCCAGGGAGGAGGCAAGGGGGAGAAGGAGTTTCCTGCTGGCCCCAGAGCCAAAACCATTGCGGGAAACAAAAAGGTTCTAAGATTTTCAGCATCCTTTTGCACTCCTCAACTCCCGACTAACAGCATTTTTAGTTTATCTAATTGTACACGTGTACATCTCTCCTTCAAACCTTTAGCACATGAAAACTTCTGACATTAGAATTTTTCATTTCCCCCCGCCCCCAGCAATGAAGACAGGGAACACCCTGGCCACCCGGCAGCAGAGCACCTTCCCTTCCTTTTCATGGGATCTCACCACCTAAGGAGACAACGCACCCCAGGAACCACACCATGTACGCCACAACCTGCCAGCAGCCTCACCTAGCAGAGCTCCGCGACCCTTTCACCATCTAGCAGCTATTTTTCCTCATTATCTAGAATAAAACCAGCTGTAATCTTGGGAACTAGCAACAACAGATCTGTTTTACCTTTTTTTAAAAAAAAAAAAAAAAATCAAACACACACAAAAAACCATAATGATGTACTTAAGCGACTTATTCCTCAAGTTTAGCAAAACTATTTTATCTAGGCTTTATGCAAATATCAGCTTGCCCTGTCCTCACTTCTGGCACTGTTGAACTTCAATCACTCAAGGAGCATTAAGAGTTTAACATCCAGCCTGCAGCTAACCAAGAACCGAGTTGAAAAATTCAGTCTTACACGTTCTTATTAGTACTTACCATGAAATTCAAGTGTATAGAAACATATCTGAGCTGGAGTTGACATTTTTAAGTCTCTCAACTCATGGTCAGCTCACACCGAGTAAAGCGCTACTGAGTTACACAGACACCTCGCTATAGGTGCATTTGCGAAGAAAGGAAAGACGTTTACGTTAAGTTGGCATCCACTCTTCATTAACCTCGCTGCGCTCTGCTATGCTGGAAGGGACGCAGCCCTACTCCAGCCCAGCAGCGACAGCGCTCCGCGGGAGCGGGAGAGCGGACCACGCCAGCGAGCACAAAGATGGGGACCATCGCCGAACCACCACGCGGGGAAAAGCCTTTATTTCACTTGATAGGAGGCAGCAGCATTTTCATTAATCTCTGGGCTGGAGTTCTTTCCTCAGGGCAGCCGGCCCGGGGCTGTGTTTGGGTTTGTGCTGGGAACACGCTGATAACCCAGGGGCGTCCCTGGTGAGCAGGGCTGACGCAGAGCCACGGCCTCGTCTGCTCCTCACCCACCCCCCAGCGAGGGGGCTGGGGGGCACCAGGAGCCGGGGGGGCCCAGCCGGGACAGCTGAGCCGAGGGATACCCCAGGCCGCACAACGTCCTGCTCGGCACGTGGAGCTGGGGGAGGAGGAGGAAGGGGGAGACACATTTGGGGTGACGGTGTTGGTCTTCCCGAGTCACCATGGCACGTGACAGAGCCCTGCCAGGAAGCAGTTGCCAGCTGGGGTTAAACCCCAACAATCTCACCAGAAACTATCCAAACCAGATACCAAATAAAGTCTAAATTTTATTTACATTTTATTTTAAAACACTCCTGCCCAGCCTAGAAGTGCAGTTTGAAGACAAATAAGCAAAGTGCAACTTCAAGATACAGTGAAGTAAAATTTCTGAGTGATGTACAAGGTCAAGCAGCGTATCACAGCGCAGCAAGGTCCAGCTCAAGTCAAACTACGCTTCAGTGAAAGCGTGTCACAATGCTCACCGTGCTTCACCCCCGAGACGCGTCAGGTCCCTGTCACACGCTCTCCGTAACCGATGCTGCTGGCTTCTATTCTCATTTCGCATAAAAATCATACATGCCATTAAATACAGCCTCCAACTAAATGGTAGTTGCGGTGAGATCTACAGTCATGTTTTTTGAGACAGGGGACTTTATACAAAACAGTTACACAATAGGAATTATTCAAAGAGCCACCAATTTAACAAGCCAACTACAAACTGTCTTATAAACTTAAAACTCCAGCCAAATGAGATTTTAAAACCGTCAAGCGCAGTATTTTGCACAGAAATTTCAAGATGAAGGAAAAGTGACAGGGAACTTAAATGAAATGTGCAGAACATTTCTTCCACTATCAAACCTTAGAAAAACAGAATAACAAAAAAATTAAAGTTGTGAAAAATTTACAGTAGCATCAACATATAAGAAAGCATTTATTTAAAAGAAGATCTTGCCCTACCTTAAAAAACAACAGTAAGAGCTTTACATACCTGCAAGGTGGTAAAAACATGGAATCCTTCATGAGCACAGATCCAGAAAGCAGTATATACCAGCATCTTGCAATAGTTTCTGAGCTGTAAGAGAAGAAAGTCTCAATATCTACTTCCTTCTTACAGAAACTCAAAAATACATTATGCAAAATCTTGCTGTAGTAAAGTAACAATTTAAGACTATCAATTTGATATGTGGACTGGAAACCTAAATCTTTCATTAAACGCTACCAAGAATTAACTTTTTGTACAACATCTAAATCCCAAATGTTTAAGTTGACAAAGTTTCTTTAAACTGACATTTCAGTCAACTTAAAAATTTGTTTTATTAAAATGAAATTATTAATTTTCTGTTTAAAAAACCACATTTCATTCCAATTAGAGTGTACATAAAACTACAAATACAGGAACATTTTTATTCTGTGCTAAAGTTGATTAACAACTCAACACAGACAGGAACATTACGTGGACCTGTCAAGTGTTACGGATAAAATACAAGACTTGGACATCTGACGCCTGCTTCGCATTCCTCCCTCTCTGCCCTTGCGTTGCACGCACACGCAGTATCGTCTCCTGTGCTGCCACTCAACCCCAGAGGGAAGGACAGGGGACGTGCCAACGTTTTGAGCTGCAGGTCCACACCCAAGGTACCGTCTTTGACTGCGATAGATTTTGCCTCTTCCTAGACCGCTGCATTGACACTTCCCAGCGACGGTCTAACATCACCTTCCTCTTCCTGCACACAACCCCACACTTACACATCAACCTGGTACTGGAACAGGCCCGCATCACACATGCCCACCACGCAAACTAGTAGGCGGCATCTCATTTAGACTTGGGTGTACTGGAAGATGTGCCTTCTACAGAAAGCTAGAATTAGCTGTGAGAGGATAAATACACCATAAGCAATGCTAAAATACGAGGGGGGAAAACTCTATTTGCCTCCCAGCAGGAACCTAAAGAGAACTCTAAGCTAAAACACTAATTGCCTCTTCTTTCAAATTGCAGCAATGTTTGAGCTCAGCAGGAGCAGTGAGGTTCCCGGCAAGGCAGAGCCAGCTCCAGGGGCAGAGTGCCACCTACTGAGGCGTCACCACGCTCCCGTCACCACTAGCGTGACACTACCTGTGGTTTAATTCGTCTTGCGTGTGCTCAGACATGCCTCTGCTGCCCGTGGGAGCCATGTCGGTAACTCACGAGCTCCTCTCAAATGTCGACACCGCACTACCGTTACAGCCGCCTCCTGTCAAAGCCTTCAACCAGTCTGGCCAAGCTCAAACACTGTGAAGTCTTATATTTACAGATACCGAAAAAGCAAATGATACATTACAGCATGCAGAACAGTGGGTTTGCTTACGCTTCTACTGAAGAACTCCAACCAGCAATATGTACTTACCAAAAGAGAACTTGGTTGCCCTTGTACCTCTCATAGCGGGCACTTGATGACATTATTCTGTGAAAGGAGGAGAAGTTTCATTTCAATTTTAATCCCCAAAGATCATAAGCTATTAATCACTACATTTCAGTAGAATCACTAAAGCTCTAAGACCTCAAACTATTTTTTTGTTCTAAACAAAGGATGTGCTTAACCATAAAATTCAAATTATTACGGTGTTCTTCATTATCCAAATAGATAATATACAGCATGTTCTCTAAGTGTTTAAATCACTCCCACACATTGGAATTACCCATAGCAACAGAACTGAAGGAACTAAAATACTTCCAACGCACTTTTTGTGCTTTGTGGGCCTTCCATTTTATGTATTCTGAGATCATCCGAATGTCTGAAGCATTAAAAAGCCTTTGTAATCTAGAGTTAACACAGGGCACTGTCTACACAGTCCGTTGCAGACAAATGGCAGTGAGCTCTGCCTTTGTTCTTAGAAAAGCTAATTAGTTTAGATTCCATGCCACGTTATTGCAATGACTTAACTCAGCAATGGACTTGGCCAATGCTCTGCCACCTCAAAGTGCGGGCAGACAAAAGCTTTGCTCATCTCCACAAAAATACAGTCACGGGTACTAGTTGTGCTATACAACACTAACTAGCTCCATAGCACCTTACCTTAGCTGATGTTCCCTGAAATGTGAGAGTATGTCCAGTCCATGAAGGAAAGAATAGATAGTATTTAAGTCCTAAAAAGAAAGAGAAAAGAAAAAAGACATAAGTAACTTCATTCACAGGATCTAATCACATCAGCATTACCTTCTCAGATTCTGCAGTAAGTTACAGACTTACGAGACGTAATTCTAGAGACAAAACCCAAATTATTAGATAGGTGAGGACACATGCAGACTTCAAGAGCCCTGTCCACGCTTAAGCCATGGAAGCAAAAAGAGTGAAGTCCAACTGATGCATAAACACTTACCTGAAAAAGATTTATTAACAGTATCTCTGAAAATATTATTTACATGAACGGATACAGCAGCAAGCTACAGGTGGAAGAAGCCAAATAGGACTGTCCTGTTCATCCAGGGTCAAAAATTGATGAAGCCACCTAACACCTCTTCAGAGAGGGAGTTTTGCAAAATTAGTTTGCTAATAGGAAAGAACCATAGAGAAAACAGAAGCCACATAGTCTAGACACTATATATGGTGCAGAGAACCACAGTACCTTTTCACAGTAAAGGCATTATGTTTAGAAAGAAAAAGCTATTTCACGTCTGCTTCAGATCTAGCTGGTAGCCCTACTACAAACTCTGCTCCATCCGACCGCCTCTCACTCAGTCCAGCCCTGGTCTGAAGGGTAACATTAGAAGTTACTCCAAACTACTCTTTGGCAAAGACGAAGACAACAAAGTGTTAGATTTGTCTCCCACCTCCTGCTCCTAAGACTCAGCATCACATCAAGTACCATCCATAAGCAACCACAAAAGCAAACAACTTTTCTGAAGCAACAATATTAAAGCATGCAGATTATTTCATTTTAAAAATTGGACTTTACATAGAAGCTGTAGTTAGGAGATACAGCTGTTTAAACTTCTCACTACAGAGGATCCTCTTCAGTCACAAAAATATCTGTGCTGATGGTGCAGACCACATGCTAGGGAAAAACTTAGAGCTATTCATCATTTAATTTACTGTCCCGAACAGGTGGGCTGTTAGCATTAAATACATGCACAACAAAATCATTATATACCACATAGCAGTCTCTCCAGCTTGGCCTTGGAAAATATGTTCTGAATTTTCAAGTGCTGCATTTATACAGTGTTTACAAAAGATAAATCAATATGAAGGCTAGCCTCAGAATTTACAATGGATTTACTTTAGAAAAGTTCTTTGGCTTAATAGTCAATGTTTAGAAATATAACGGATATAGACTGTTATACCAAATGAAAGGTCATATGTAATTGGAGGCCATGTTAAACCAATAAAACTGATTTATTTTTTTTTAAAATGTCATTACCAAAAACCCATGAAAATTAAACAGAAGACCCGAATGCTTAATACGTATTTATAAAGCACCCATTTCACGCAGTCCAATCTCATTTTAATCTTCCAGCTATGAATTGCCACAGACTATTTTAACAGTGAAACACCCAAGAGCCCCAGCTGGGAATCCAACCCCAAACACACCACGTGCTTGTGGTGATGAAGCCGAACACCAGCACCCACAAGAGATGGCTACGGCTACCTGGCAGCCAAGGGGTCACTCCAGGTATCTCCCCCTTCCCGAGCAACCCAAAATGTGGCAACAACACCCTCCGACCGTATCGTGTCTTAGCATTTAACACTGTCTTAGCAGCTAAAGAATTCATGGACCAACTGAAATAAAGCCCCCTGTTCCATTTCCTCCGCCTGAAGCCCGCCTGGCCCCGGCAAGAGAGTGGCCGGCAAGGGAAGGACAAGCCGCGGATGGTCTCCACTCCCGTTGAAGCTGGGCTGCCAGGCAGCCGAAGGGAGGTAGCATTTGGTGTTACAATTAAAGCTAAATTTTTCAGTCTTCCTAACTCATTGTGTCTATGTATGCTTTCCTACATTTTCCAATATTTTTCTACATAACTGAGACTAAGATCTAACAGAATGTCTTTAAAATGTTTTAGATTTCCAGCTCTACTGTCATGAGTTACAGAAAATAGTAAGCAGCAGAACAAACGCTTATGTTCATGTTTAATCACAAAGTTTTAAAGTTGTACATAGAATCACAGAATAATCCAGGCTAGAAGGGACCCCCAAAGGCCTTCTAGTCCAACCCCCCTGCCATCAGCAGGGCCGTCTGCAACTAGATCAGGTTGCCCAGAGCCGCATCCAACCTGGCCTTGAATGTTTCCAGGGATGAGGCTTCCACCACTTCTCTGGGCAACCTGAGCCAGTGGTTCACCACCCGGATTGTACAGAAATACTT
>KL274817.1:35257-55407 GCA_000699545.1 Podiceps cristatus
GGCCCACCCCCCGCGCTCCATCCGCAGCCGGGCTGACCAGCCAGGACCCCTCTATGGACCCACCACGCTTATCTAGGAGCCTGATGCATAAACAGTCAGTGAACTAAAGAGATAAACATTTGTTTAAAGGGATTCACGCCTGGAAAGCATCCCTCAGCCCAGACTTCGGCTGCTGAGCTGCGCGGTGGCAGAGAGAACAGCTGAGCCAGAGCACAGCAGAGCACGGGGAAGGCAAAGCTTCCTCTTCCTCATCACACAGAAGGCATTTAACTTTGCTGCTCCGCACCGCTGCTTCGATGTTGATCAATGAAATAAGAGCCATCATATTGTTCACTACCTAGCCAGGTGACATTTCGACGAGATAAACACATTTGTGACTCGTGCATCAGTTTCTATAGGTGTTTTTTACAGGATTTGTAACACCCTCCCTGAAAATAACTGACTTTTAAAGCAATCACATCTCCCAGCTCAGCAGAGCAGGTCACTTTGCCGGGTGCCACTGAGCACAAGAGCTAACACAGGGATCGCGCCTCTTTCCTCGGCTGCACAGAATGTACTAACCCAATGTGTGTATTACATGTCCTGTTGAAATAATGGGGTTTTTTGTTTGTTTGTTTAAAGTGTTTCTTTACAGCCAGCCAGGTGAAATTCTCCCCCCATGCCACTTCCAAGTCTCACAAGGGAGGTTAGCTGCAGCTGATCTAGCCCAGTTTTTCCTGATAACGTGAAAATTTTATATCAGTCGTACTTTGTGAAGTCTTATAATAGCACTGAAGTTACGTTTGGGAGACTACATTACTACATTTAGAGCCTTGTTTTGTATTTCTGCGAGCGAGGAGCATAATCCGATCCCGCTGCAGCCGGCGGCGGGTGCTGCAGCCACCTCGTGGACAGACGCCGCTGGCGCCGCGCACCCAACAAATCCCCCATCGCAGAAACGAACCCTTCCCTCTCCAATTCAAGCTTTAGAAAACTGAAAATAGGATTAGAAGCTGCTATTTTTAAAAAGAATAGATTTACGTCACCACACCAGTTCTACACAGCAGACAAACACGGTACGAAGGCTGGAGCTAATTTTCGCAGATGCCCACTACAAAAGAAAGGGCTTTAACCTGAGGGTGCCAAAGGGCAACAATCAGCGCTACAGCAGCGCAACACAAAGTATTTGCTGAAAAGTTACAGACCCTTTCCCTGCCCTTCCTTATAATCTCTACGTGCTTCTTCCTGGCAAAACCCAACCTAAACGCAATTATTGATGAAAAACAATTTTTCCACATGCTCTAAACTAGGGACCAAGGTCAAAACTATTTTATTTTGTAACCTTTATCTTCAGAGCTTTTCATCAGCTGAAATAGTAGCTGAAACTAAAGCACAGTATCTCAGTGTCTACCTTTAAAAGGTATGCCCACACACAGGCTTCAATCTTTGAAAGAAAACTACCTTGCCTGGGTTATTTAAGGAGAAATTAACTCACGTTTTCTATACAACTAGCTAAAGTGTGGCTCCAGTGAGCCAAGGGAAGGAAGGGACATGGGAAAAGAGCAGAGGGAAGCAGGCTGGAGTTGTTAACCTTGCTAGGAAGGTTTTTCTAGACTACAGAGACTTTCTGTGACTACAGTGATCCTGCACAAAACTGCCTGGGATGGCTTATTTTCTTTGCCTCTGGTTCTCACGGCACCGAGTTCACGAGCGGAGGTGTTCTCAGCTGCTACCTCTGTTTCAAAACCAAAAGGACACCTGTTTCTTTATGTTCTTCACACTGTATATAAAATAGCGTGCGTTTAAGCAGGAGTGCAGAAATCACGGGATCGCTCCGCGGACGGCACCGCTCTCGCCGACCCTGCCCACCAGGAAAGTGTGGCCAGGCGCCGATACGCCAGCAGCCCCCAGCTCCGATCAGCAGCAGCTTTTATCATCCCCCACACACACACACATCCTTCCAACAAAAAGCTTGACCAGCTGCTAAACCAAAGGCGGTGTAAAAACATGGAGATTTTAGTAACAATATAACATCATATAAACCCGCTTTCTTTTACGGTAGCACCCTCAACACAATACGCTAGCAAGCGAGCCACCTGAATAACTAGACCACTTCTCATTTTCCCTGCCAGACACCAACTCCCATAATTACCACAAGATGCCATGACTGTAGAATAAAGGAAAATAAAAGTAGCACCAATAGCATCAACTGAAAACTCATCACATGAGAGCAAACCACTACCATCACTTATTTATCCCAAAACAGTTTTATTTGAATGTCATTTGCTACGTCTGATTTTTACAAAGATGGTGAAATATTAATTTCTTAGTTGCTAGGATGTAACTTTTAAAGAAATAAACAAGTCAGCAAAAAAAGTCATCCTGAAAATATAAACAAACCTCCAAACCGCTGGGGAAGTGGTGATCCTCCTTAGTTTCGTGATCAGCATCTTTTGTAAAGCACGACCGGGATCCGGGCGCTTCCAAACAAGCGCAACAGCGGAGCCGCACCACGCGCCGCTGGAAGCGACCCTCTCCCCTGCGCCAAGCAGCGGCACGGCCTCTCTACCCTTTTATTAATCCAGGAAACTTGCTGAAGCACAGATAACTAGTGTCCTAAGGCTGAAGTGATTTACGCAGCCGCCTTTGAGCGGCTATTGGCGTTAACTTTTAACGATTTCATGTCCACCCTCAATAAGGGGTTTATCCCTGCCTCTCTCACCTGAGCTGATGAGCAAAGTTTGAGAGTTTGTACCGTTTCCTTCTGCTTCATCCTTTTCTCTCCTAATCTTTTGCCTTTAATCCAGGAAGCAACTTGACAAATTAAGGATCCAATGGAACAACAGTGGTCTCAAGTATGGAGTTCTGAACACAAAGTTTTCCCACCACCCACCCACAACAAATCCAGTGAGTACAACTAACTCACACGAACTGCATTCATATGCTGTACAGCCGCAGTGAGGTCCAAGACAAATTCCCCTGCAGTGTTTAAAGTGGGCAAAAGCAGTGCGATGCTCTGCAACGAGGACGACACGACTGCATCAAGAGCAACTTTGCTCTTGACAAAAAAAAAAAAAAAAAAATGAAAAGGTGATGCTTTACTTGCTGTGACCCCAGCCAGGTGTTCCAGCGACACACGATTATTTTAACACACTAGCAGGAAATCTGTTCTATTTCTAAGGAAAATAAATTGTTCCAAAATGACCTCATAGTTGCAAATTCTGATAAATCTCAAAGAGCCATCCTTACCAATTGTCCCGAGGTATCAGGGAAGCTGAGGAAACCATAAATCCCCGCAGATTCCCTCTAGCACTGCCCGGTATATTATGTGCTTCGTGTCCTCTGAGAGGGGAGAGGCCGCACAGTCCCGAACAGCTGCTTCCAGCCGCTCGCTGCAGCGGGGCCGGGGCTCAAGGGGCCGGCACGCTCCTTCCAGCTCCTGGATCCCGATGGGCTTGGACTTCGTAGAGCCCTAGATCCACACTCAGCCTTTAATGAGGGGTCTCAAAGAATGCAGACTAGCAGGTATTATTCAGTCAGCCCCGAGTTTTGCACAGGGAACGAGAAAGGAGCAGAAACTTGCACAGCAGTACCAGCACTTCAAAGCCGCACGGAAGAAACAGCTGTGTCAGCAAGTTCCAGACAGATTGCTCTCACATGCAAACCTGTCCCAAAGAGCTACGCAAAACCTGTCTCTCAATTCCACCCCAAACACATTAAACTCCTGTTGCAAGAACATATGCTTGGCTCACTCGCGCCTCCCCACACCCAGCCCACGCGGGCTGCCAAGCCACCCAGGATTCCCTGGTTCACACACAAGAACCTGCTTCTTACGGAAGCGCAAAGGATGGCTGATGGGATTTCGCATTCATGCTTTTTCCAAGGTAAGACAAGACAGTTGCCAGGATGCATATTTTATATGCTTCAGAGCAAACAAAGACGTTAGTATCTTCTAAAGATCTGTTACAGGTTCAGCCATATTACAGATAATATACTTTGAAAGAAACACACATTTCTGCCTTTGAAACAACAGTTAAACCATATGGTAACAGCTTACCAAATTCTGCTGACATTCAGAAAGACCATCGGGTACAAAAATCTTCCAGGGAGGGAAGCGGCGTGGTTGAAAGCTGCCACAACCTCCCTATTCATCCATTACAGAGAGTTGCTTCTCTCTCTTCAGTGCCCTGACCAGAAAGTGCCAAGTGGGAAACCACGCTGGGAACAAACTTCGGCAGAATCAAGCACTCACTTGGTATCGGGACAAGGATTTTGACGCGCTCTTGGACAGCAGCTGAATTTCTCTGTATTAAACGTGTTATATAAAGTGCCTAGGTTTCAGTCAAGCAAACAGAAGTAATTCTCGGAGCACGGAGAACAGGTTGCGTAAGCTGTAAATAGGAGGCTTTCCTCCAGCCTGCTGCCATGACTTGCTCCACAGTGATTCAGCAGGCTCCCTACACAGATTGAATACATCGTTTATTAGGAATCCTGTCAGGCTCAATAAAGACTTTGTCACCCTTAGGGGGGTGTAGCAGAAGAGAGGAAATGTTACTCAGCACGGTTTATAGTTTTCATTGCTTCCCTTCCTGTTACTTCACTGAAGGCTGGAATCCACGCCGTTTCCTTTATTCTCTGTTTAAGGCCAATTGTAAAAATAGTACTCCCAAATTCTTTCCTGATAATGTAACACCAGAAATAAAAACATAGAAACATGCTTAAGTTCTCTGAGCCACATTTTACATATTCAGGTACCTGTGCAGCAAATCCTCCAGCTTCGGCGACGCTGGCTCAGGGAGCCCACGCTGCGCACCCGTAGCCAGAGGGCACAGACGGCAGCCACCCCCGGCATTGGCGGGGGGGGGAGGGGGGTACGCTTAAACGCGTGCGGCAGAGCGCACGGTCCCTCAACTCAAAGAGGATGAGATGAACCAGAAAGCAACTCTTCCATCTTAATTATTTACTCTCCTTGTTCAGTGGCATAAACTTTTGATTTTTAGTGAAGTGCAGGTGGTGCAAGAGAACATCAGCACAGGACTCTTCGCTTAGAGCTGGACAGCACACAATTAACAATTCCCTTTAAATAGTTTTTTTCTTTTAAAAAGCCTCCAGATAAATAGGAGAATAATTTAAAGATAAGCATTTAAATACAAGGCATTTTTAGCGAGGAGAACAGATGGGTCAGTCAGATGAATGAAAATGTTCTTAGAAGACTTTAACGACCTATCTTGTAGAGAATGACATAGTTTGCGCAGCACTCCTAAGGAATGAGGCGTCACCACACCATGTAAGGAATACCACCAACGCAAAACGCCTAATTACAGCTCTTCTCATAAAACCCGCTAGCAGCCAACCCCTGCATGATCTTAAATCACTGCCTGAGACTGCACCCAATAACATTTGGATAAAATAAACTGGTTCAGCCACTTCACAGCCATATTCTATTATTCAGAAAAAACAACATATATTCCATAAAGACGTTTCCCACCTGTGCTAGCAGGCAATGGTTTTCTGGCCTCAATTGCCAGCCTACTCGCTATAGGCATTTTGAGCAATGCTGAGTTTTCCTAGGACACTGCTGTAGATCATGATTTATTTATTATGATTTTGCAACGCGGGATCACTACACCTGATCTGTTAAACAGCTTCAAATGACCAAGAACTTGATTTCTTAGAATTACCGTCTTTCATATGTCCACAATCTCCTGGTGCATGGACAGCGATGGACCTTATTATGACCATAAGGGCTCCTGCCTAAACTCTAAACTTTACATTTACTCATATAGATGAGAGATACTGGTTTTTTTCCAAATGAGGAAGTGTCAGTCTAGTTTTTCCAGCATCTTTATACAGAAGAAAAGCGCTAAAAAGGGACTTCATTTCACTCTTTTGTAAATCCAGGAAGCAATTACAATTGACAGCATCAGTTAATAACAGTGTAGCCACAAATAGGAAACTAAAATCTGGCTTTTGTTTTTGCAGACTGTCATAAGTAACATTTGCACACTTGGACTTTTATCTCTCCCCACCCTGCAAAAGTAGCAAGTCTCTCAATGCAGCTAATGCAGTTTCTTTATATATTTCCTTAAAACATGCACAGACTTAAGAATTACAATCCACTCCTAGGAATAGAAGTATCCTTAACGAAGTCTGAAAAAGCTAGATCTTGTTTAAAAACAGAGGCCCTAGACACACTATCACAGTTTATTTATAGACGAAAGTACCTCCATTCAGCAGAATGCTTCTGAAAATAAAAGCAAAGTATTTCTACATGAAAATAAAGAAAAAGTTTCTCCACTCACCAATAGCTCCCCACACCCAATACAGATAAACACCTTCTACCTAAGAACCCTGGACTGTGTTGATATAAGACTCTGGTAGAAGGAAAAACATTTAAAGGAATGAGGGAGGGGAAACTTCATATTATTTTTACTGCTGTTTCACCACACTGAGTCAGCATTTCTAGGACCCTGACTTCACCAAAGAAAAAACTTACTTTGGAAAAGCTGAGTTTGCAGAGTGAAATACAAAGTGCCCTGAACCGAAGAGACAGGAACGACAAGTGTCATTGCTTCAAAGTGAGCAGCTTATGGAGAGTTTTGGATATCTGAAGCACAGTTCAGGCCTTATCACAGTTCAGAACAAAAGTATACCTATGAAAAAGTATCTTCAAGTAAAACATTACCACAAAGTTCCCAGACACTCATTACTTAGTTTCAAAATATCTTTCAGACTTAGATGCCGACAATAGAGAACCAAAAGCAATCTGCCTTGAAAACACTGAGCTCCAAGAGTTCAACAGGATGGGAAGCTCAGAATATCCAAAATTAATCCCAATGTTTCTGTCTATCAAAGGGCAAGATTTTATACCAAACATTTTTCAGTAAGAGATCAACAGCTATAAAAGCAGCGTCCTTACCAAGACTCGTGAAAAGTCACCCAAAATCAACAGGCAAATTGGCAATTGCAGGCTTCTAGTTCAATCAACACTTTGTTAATCTTGACAAGTAGTCAGCAGCTCGACTAGCAATCTCCCTTCCCAGAGGACAAGCATCCATCACATAGCAATATTTCAATTAAATCTTTTTTGTCCTAACTCCACACAAACATCAGCTTGCCTGATTCACAAACTCCCTGCTCTAAGAGAAGCAGGTAAGAAAGTACCAACATCTGAAATTTCCTTTTGAGACAAAAAAAAAGGAATTGTGGTAGAAAAGGCCAGAACACTAAAATGCTAAGAAAAAAAAAGGTAGATTCTTATTAAATAAGAAATTTGGTACAGAAATCGGGGGACTAGGAGAGAGGAGGCGAGGATGAAATCCAAAGGTCAATGCTATGCTTATCGGTAACGACAACGTGGCAGTATGCAACTTGGTCGTGTTGAGCATCTGAGTCTGTTACCTATATATGACTCTGCTCTTACTGTAGAGAATGCTCTGGTTTTTATTCTCTTCCCTCCCTCATGGAGTAGAGCTCCGTGAGCTACTAATGGAGATTCAAAGTCCTTTTTCTTACTGAAACGGAATCCTGTGAACTCCAAATGAGCTCCCGTTCTCAAAGATTAGCTCCGGGAAAGGTGCTGCAGGAAGGCGCAGAGGCAACGCCGTCTACCCAAACACAAACTGCTCCCGCAGACATGGCGAGGAAGAGTGAGCTACACATGACGACGAGATAGGTAGACAGATAAACGGGCAGACAGATAGTTAAAAATAATAGACACATACTAAGGCAGGAAGATGTGCTATTCTGAAAACCATTACGCTGCTTCCTCCCCCAGTAAAGCACTACACAACTGCTGTTTCACATCTAACACACGCGGTTTAAGGGCTTCCTCGCTCGCTTTCATCAAGCTTTGCCCAACGAACCCTTGCAGCAAGCCAACGTTACTGTCAAGGTCCCGTAACCACAGCTCCCGTTCAACAAGTATCTCGACCAGAGAAAGACTAACAGACAGAATAATAACACTTTATTGCAGTTTGTTTCCACCATATTAATCATCAGATTTTTATACAAATTGATAAGAATATTATTTCTATAATGGCACATTTATTATTTTACAGTATATAATTTCACATTTCTTTGAGTTCAAGCAAGCAAAGATCATGTCTGTCAGGAAATTAAGTCCTGCTTAATAAATAATAGTGAAGACAAAATGAGAACTCTTATCAATATTGTAACTTAAGTCACCCTCTCAGTATCTAGGTAACGGAGAGGAATACAGCTCTACAAACTGTCTCAAAATGCTTTGGTGCAGCAGCAAAACATTACAGTCACCACACTGCTTCCAACTAAAATAGTCTATGTTTTCATTCAACGCTGATGACAACACACCAGTACATTAGAAAAAACATGATAATGAGAAGATTGTAACTGGAGAATATCACACAAAAGCAAAGCTCTCCTACAACCTTTTTCAATAAAACCGCTGGAGGAAAAAAGAAAAATCAAGCTACAGCTATTTTATTCCCATAATAATGCCATTACAGACTATGCAGAAATTCCTGTAGAGGACAACAGTAATATGTTTACTGGTAATTCCTCCTGTATCCTGGTGTTAGGGTACCCAAGCACAACCAAACAGAGCAACCCAGGAAAGTTACTGTAACTTAAGAGCAGGCTACATCCCTTTTAGAAGCTGTACATTACCTCAAAGCAGATTCCCACAATTAAATTCTACTACTGCCACAACTACTACAACACCCCCTCACACGCAGAGAAATGCTAACATGCCTGTGTACACATGTATCTATATATTGGCCAACACACATATACCCCTCACCAAACAGAAAAGTATCATCAGCAGCTCTCAATTTCTTTGCTCATAGCAAAAAGAAAGCCAAATAAAAAAGACATATTTACCCTCCTGCTACATTTGAAGACAAACCACCACAGCAAAACTCTAAAAACTGATGCCCTACCACTGCTTTTATCATCAGTAGCTCTCAATTTCTTTGCTCGTAGCAAAAAGAAAGCCAAATAAAAAAAGACATATTTACCCTCCTGCTACATTTGAAGACAAACCACCACAGCAAAACTCTAAAAACTGATGCCCTACCACTGCTTTAAGATCTACTCTTGTATTTCTCAACAATACCTGTGCCATAAACCCAAAGAAGCTTAAGGATCCAAACTAAAGAGTTCTATTCTATGTATACATAATCATATCTCTATGTTAACAGGTTTCAAGTTTGAAATCAAATCAACAGAAATATCAGAGGTACAGATACCTGTGCACTTCCCCAGTAATTACAATTGATCATTGATGCATAATGTTACAAAGGAAGTAATTCTAATTAAGAAAGTTAACAGCTTCAACATTAGGAGAAACAACGGATGAGTGTACTGTCAGGGACTGAATCAACCACGAGATAATACCGTAACTTGGGAATTTCTAGCCCCAAATCCTGCAGCCTACCCACCAGGCACCCAGCTTCCCAAAGTGCAACCACCTTCACGACTAACATCCACAGAATCACAGACAAGATGCGGAGCAACTGCCTTCACCTCCATACCGAATCAAACAGGCACTCATTGATTACATGTGAGACGGGCTACTTCGGTTGGGTTGCAGTGTATGAGAGATACAAAAACCGATTCTCCTCCAACCAGCCGTTCCATCCTTGGAGAGACCAAAAACTTCAGAGGCTGTAATTACCTTTGAATACAAACCCAAAACAAGCCAATCTCAACTTTCTCATTCCTATGAAACCATAATCAACCGTAATTTGTAATGCAACACGCCAAAGATTCCTACAACACTTCACTATTTCAGTGTTACTCAACCACAGCCTCTACAGAAATATAAAAAACCTGCTTTAAAAAAAAAAAAAGCCCCCCCACACACAAAAAGAAAAATGAACCAAAAAACCCTAACAAAAACAGTGTTTGATCTAAAAATACAACTTCTGCTTTCAGAGAGCAAAACTACCATTATTCACTGAAAATTAAAGAAACACCCCTCTAATACTAAACTTAATCTGCATATCAAACTTAGGTTTATAAACAGCAATGCAATTCATTAAGTCAAAGCTCAGACTTCTGACTCATCAGCTCACATTAAAAGGAGAAGGTTCATACAGTGTGATGAAAGGCAAAGTCTGGACCCAGCAGCAGAATGCCGTAATAAAAGATTACACCACCACGAAGTCTGGACAATCATGCTTGTGACTACAGACACAGAAAATATACATTCCAGATCCCAGCCCACCCCTCTAGGAGAAATTGAAGGATCCAGTATTGCCGTTCAGGCATTTTACACAATAATATTGAAAATTAAAGACAACCCTCTTGAAAAGCAGTGCATTTAGTGTATTAGCCTCTCATTCAAGTAGCTAGTCCAGTGCAGTACTCCCTAGGTGCACTCTGTACAAGCGTCAGAAGAGGTGGAAAATCTGTAACCTAAAACTTCTCACTTTATTACACAAGCATTCACAACTGACAGCGCTATACAATTATTTCAGATAATACATTTTAAAAAAAGAAGTTTGACTAGAGCTTGGGAAAAATCAAAGCAACACTACTGTTCACAATACGAAACACTGAACTGTGACCTCTGAATTCTACATAACCAGATTTGCTGGATTTGAGACACCTAAATTAAGTGCAAGGGAAATTCTTGGCTTTTCTTAAAAATATGGTTGTGAGCAACTCTGACTGGTTATGCAGCATCTGTTACCTATAGGTCTGTTACACTCCATAATCCCCTTCTTTCAGCTAACGTGTAGAGGTGGGGAAAAAGCAAACCAAAGCAAAGCACAGTTCTTCTCTTGAGCTGTGAACTCCACTCAAGAGCACAACCCAACGGCACGGGAGTCGGCCTGACACGGTAGGCTAGCAGGCACGCAAGCCGAGAGATCTTTCCTAATGATCACACCAGCGGGAATATGCCCTTTATTTTCTGTCCTAAGACTGCCCATCAGTTAGGAAGAACATTTTGAAGACTCCATCAAGCACCTTCTAAGTCACATATAATGGCACCTACAGATGAGTTCGCTGAAGGAAGCATTACCATCCAACACAGATGGAAGCAACGAATGTATTTGCCAGGAGTCTAACATCGGGCTGCCAGTTTCCTTCCTACTTCAAATGGGAAACAGGAACAGAAACTCCTTCTGCAACAGTTGGAAAGACCACTTCTACTTAGCCCAACCAATCCAGCCTACTGTAGGCTGGATAATGTTACACTCAACCCTGAGAACGTAGGGTAAAGTAAATTACATTTAAGTAGAATATCCTCAGTAGAATATCCTCCCTAGGTAACCCATGAAATCTAGTAGTCCCTGGTAAGCACAAGCGCTTGTAACAAGCATAAAAAACTTCCCAGAATCAACATGCAACACCAGAAGCCATCCCATCACCTTTTAACACTAAACACACAATACAGTTTACCAAGGCTGATTCACTCTCCAGCTCTTTCAAATGCAAATTGTCAAGGTGAAAAATATTACAACAGCTCTGGAACTGTATCTCTTTGTAGGAATTCATACGTAGCCAAAAGGCCAAGCTCATGTGTCTGCAACGCAACACAACACCACAAGAATTCTTCCCCTCTAGACCAAAACGACCAACATTTGAGGTTCATTATTAATCAGTCTATGGAGGACAGACAACTTAAATGCCAATGTTTTAATCAGGCACAAAGATTACAAAAAGAGAATACCTTAAGGCAATTATGTTTGTTCTATTCGTCAAGAATTTGCTAGACTCTCTTAACATGCTAAAAGATAACCAATAATTAGCGGAGCTAACGAACCTAGAGAAACCAGATGCAGAATGCTAATAATTTGTGCATGCTTCCTTGAACTAAGGGTATTTCCAAAATACTGTATTGAAATCATCAAAAGAGGAAGAAGGGTGTATCACAGTTTCATCAAACAAAGGAAAACCATCTACATTTTAAGCCCGAGGTCACTGGAACAAGAAGACCTCCTAGTTTTCGAAATAGCTTGGCTGGCAACACTAACACGAGCAAAACTATTTTATGGCAACAGCAGGCCTCTTGCAAGAAAGGACATCAGAGCTCCAGAGATCCTTTATAGATCTGTTCCACAATATACTTCTCGATGAAAACTAACTTCCACATGTGCTTGGAGGAGGGAAAAGAAACCCTGCAGTCTGGAAGTTTATCCAGAATGCACGGTCCTCGGAAGCGTGCAGCTTCTTTGCCATTGACAAGACCACCACAAGCCACCTTTTAGCGCCAAGAGACTCATTTCCACCCGAGTTTTCACTCTTGCGATGGGAGCACAGGCACAGCCGCGGGGCAAACGCCAGCAGCACGTCATCAAAACAGCAGCGTGTCAGGGATGCTTAGACAATTGCTTAAAAATATTTGGCTTCCTTCCTTCTGCTCCTCAGAAGTGGTAACCGGGCACAAATGGGCAATACCTGGGCACTTTCGCCCCAGTTTTCTCCCACAGCATACATACGTGCAAGTTCATTTAAGACTGAGTATTATTTTCTTATTTATTTGCACTATAAACAGATACCCCGTTCTCCCTATAAGAAGCGATGCAAGAACTGGTTTTGTCAAAATAAACATTGGGGAAAAACTCCTCTGTAAAGCTCATATAAAATAAGATTTTGTATATCTCTTGAAGACTTTTTTTTAATTATATTTTTTTATGAGCACTTTTATTCAGTACAGCACTTTAGGGCTTCAATACTGTTTCTATGAGGAAATAAACACCTACACTTCTTGACTGCTTGCCCTCCACCCTTTGCAGTTTTGGAGAACAAAAGCACAATAGAAATGTATTTTTTCCTCCATTTGGCAACTTTTCTGAATGCCAAGTGTACTTGCAGTTCTCTCCCACCTCCTTCCACACCCTTTTCTCGCCCTTCTTCACTATTCCAGTATCTCCAAGGAGTTCCTTTTACAAGGTCAGTAACAAGGCACTGGGTTTGCCTTTCAGCCCAGATTAACAGGTTTGTAAAACACACGCTTGCTACCTAGGAAATCCCTGAAATTCACTGTTTCAATTCAGACAATACGATAGAAAATAGGTTTTTGGAAAAATGTTACATATTTAATTTTTTTATTCATCGGTGGAGACTTTTGGTTAAATTATCCCTCTGCAGATGAAATTAAGTGCATGACCCCACTACATGGGGGAAGGTACACACTAAAGGAAATAAGTTCCCATAAAGAACTCCAGAACTCCATCATAATTTCTGGTTTCACTCTCAGAGCTGTCATAGCTGCCATTAAAATGAAAAACCAGTTTTTCAGGAACAGTAATTGGAAGCAAGGATAGGAAAAGCAATCTTAGAGCAACAATACTTCACACGCTCCCTGGAAGATCCCTGGGAAACAGTCTCCTTGATTCACTCTAATTTCATTTGCTCCTTTAACAAGGTTTAAGGTTCATATGAAGCAGAAGTCTTATAACTTTCTGAAAAGAACCAAACCGAGCTTGATGCCGGGAAGTTACAGGCCCTGGATTGCCTGGCTGACCTCAGCAGCCCGGAGTACAAACACGGAGACACTGCAACCACTATCTGCCTGCTGACGACCACCGCGGCACGCTCGCCGGCGTGCAAGATCCCCACAGCTGTTCCCTAGCATTGAGAGTCTTCGGTGACAGCAACGTTCAGAAAATGGGAGTCATTTTTCATTTTACAAGCTAAATTTACCACCAGCCTATCATCACAGTTTAGAGAACTAGGGCTCGAAATATCTGATCAATAACAATGCATGATCTAGTCCACAAAAATCACATCTGTTGAGCCCTAAATCCCACATTTACTGTGAAGATTATCACAAAGCAAGCTGCTGTGATCTCTGTTCTTTGTTACAGTTACTTCGGCCAACAGCTTGAAAGAGATCTGTAAATACTATCTGTGTAAGCTTCTAGCATGCTCTGACAACCACGCAGTGAAAACAGCGAGTTTCTGGTTTACAATAACCTCCCAGACACAAAAGCTTTGTTGACAACTATATCATCAGGCCAGGAAACCCTACAACCACTGAACGCATCTTCTAATGCCAGCTTCTTGGAACAGAAAACAAATAAAGAGAATGGGAAGGACACACATACGCTTCCGAACGCCCCGATAGCCCCCAAAGCTTGCTGCTAGAGAAGCGGGCTGCACACCCCGGCACCTGAAGGCAGGTACACAACAGCCCAGGTCAAATCAGAGGCCACCAGAAAGACCAGCCCAAGAAAACGAGCCTCCCTCGAGCACCAGAACCTCCCCCCCCCGCCCCGAGGCAAGCCGTGGCATGGCTGCTCTTCCCGGGGGCTGCTGTCGGGATAGAGCTGAGGCACCAAGCGGCGAGAGCCCTTTGCACATCGTGCCTCGCGGGCAGCAGCGCCAGCAACAAAATCCTTCTCCAAATACAACCGGGCCTCGCCGGAGATCGAGCCTCCCGGTTGCACTTTCTGAAGTGAGGTTAAGAAGAGTAGAGGGCAAGAGACTTGGGGAAGACTTTGTGCTCTGAGAATAATTTCACACGAAGACTAGGAACTTGATGTATTCTGGAGATACTTGATTAAATATTCTTACCTGCACCAAATTCTCAAATTCCTTTAACAACCAGCACTGAATCAACACACGCAATGCTAATGGAATCAGAGCTAGAGTATCTCTCTGTATTGGGATTATGAGTAGCTTTAAACAACAAAACAAAATAAAAAAAGCAATTAAAAAAAAAATCAAACCACACCTGGTAACAGGAGTTTCGGACAAAGGTTCCTACACATACCAGAGTCCGGAAACATCAGAGTATGACACAAAATACTCAAGAGCATTTCTTTTAGGCCAAAGACTGCTCTTGCAGAGGGAAGGCGAGTGAAGACATCGCTGCCTGCCACCCCTAACCAGGGGAGGTTCTCCCCAGATCTGGGAGCAGAGGTCCCGCGAGCACCCTCTGATCTAGCGAGCTCCGCAGCAGAACTAGCCACACGGCCAGACCACAACTGTCTTCTTTTCTCTCATACAAGATTCATATGTCTAAGAGTGCCTTAGGATACAACTTCCTTTTAAATCCTTGTTTTATATCTCTCTCTTCCAGAAAAGATACCTAAAAATCGTACACACGAGGTGTGCAGTAGACACCTATACATACACCGACACAGAACAGTCATAGAAAGCAAGCGACACTGACACACAAATTACAAAGCCAAAATGTTTTGCCACCGCTTTTGTTGTGGCCCTACTTCCTTCAAACAAATCCCAACAAACAGGAGCAAGTAAGATTACGCAATCGCCTCCAACTTCTTTGTGTAACTGCACACAAGAGAGATACTGTATGTTCAATACACTTGATTAGGATGTTTAAATTCAACAATTCCACCAAGTTTTAGACACACAAGTGCTCAAAGCCACAAGACCAGGCAGTGCACGTCTGTGTTCATCAGTCATTAATATCGCTCCTCAAGCTCCCCGAGGCTCAGACTCGTAGCTCTGCCTCAGCTAGACCTAGCTGCACACACTTGTCTTCAGGTAAGCTGGACTAGCGCTTTGAGACTGGAGTACTACGCGTTTCAAAAGGCCAAGTCAATGCTTGAAGATACCCATTTGGTTGTATCCCGTAAGAGAACCACATTCCGACTTACCGCTTCATTTTAATGAATCGGAATTGGAAATTACACGCAGTAGACAAACAAGGATAGTGGAATGGCTTTTGACCTTGTCATGTGTAACTTAGTGACTCACAAAGCATAAATCCTGAGCTTTCTGCAAACAATGCCAATACACATGAGCCATTGTCCACAGAGGTATAGCGCACTGTAATTTGAGCTTCACTTTAATACGTCCATGCTCTGTATAGCAGACTTCACACTACAGGAAGGAATTTTGCATTAGTCAGGACCCAGGAGTAGCAGTTGGGAATCAAAAATGAAGCAGCAAACTCATCTGGTTCTGGCTGGCTACGGAGCAGAGCGAAACATGCACGGGAAAGGACCAGGGCAGCTCGTTTATAATAACCCTTCCAATTCTGTGCACAAAACCAAAAAGCATCATTTGTCTCAGAAGCAGTGTCTGTACACTTCTGTTCTTACAAGGCCAAAGAAGTAAAGATACTCCCAGCATAGCATCAGCTCAGGTAACGGTTTGGCCTGCTTTCAGCCAAGACTGAGCTAGGGGGTTTTTTCAGCAGCTCCCGTGTTCTGGGTTTGGTGTGTGCAGAACGGGGCCAGCACGCGGCTGGGGTTGGTGCTGCCGAACGATCAAGGACATTTTGCAGTTTCCCAGGTGTTGCTGATGTGCAGGTGCAGAAACCTGGGAGGGCACGGCCGGAAGAGTTGATCCCAACTGGCCAGAGAGAGTGTTCCATGGCACAGACGGCATGGCCGGGGTGAGTGGGGGTCCCATGGCACAGACGTCCTGGCTGGGGTGAGTGGGGGTCGGCCATTGCCCCCTGGCTCTGGTTCCTTGTTTGGTTCACTTTCTGTTCGTGTTCCTTCTTGTTACTTTTATTTTCATATGTTTTCATTCGGGCCTGTTCGGCTGTTGGTTCCCTCACGCTCTCTCTGGAACTTGCTGTTCTGGGACGGCAGCGGGGGGGGCTGCGTTGGTCATCAGGTTGTGAGAAATTGTGTATCGTTCATTTTATATGTTTTATTATCCATATGCATTATTATTGTAATTAATTTTTTTTTCATCTTTTCCTTTGCTGTCTTGTTTTTTTTTCCTCAACCCACAAGTTCTCTCTCTCGGATTCTCCTCCTCACCCCACTGGGCAGGGGAGGGGTGAGCGAGCGGCTGCCTGGTCCGGTTACTGTTTGGGGTTAAACCGCAACAAGGTTAAAGTCTGCCAAGATTCATACCAGCAGGGACCGAGATGTTTAGTTCAGAGAAGCAGGTTCGAGTGGCCGCTGCAGTCAAAAACCCGAGGCCCTGCCCACGCCAGGGAAATCAGCAGCCACATAGTCCCAACACCCCTTCGGAGACCCGCACGGAAAGGAGATGCCTTAGAAACCAGCATGAGCACGATCGGTTTTAACATATCGCACCAAGCCAATCATTGGGACGCTTCCAGGAGGAACACCAATTACTTTACATCATAACGATGTAAGGCTGATTACATCCTAGTGACGTAAGCACCAGGTACCTATATGACCAACGAAAACGCCTCGGTTGGACCTCAGCTGCCAGGGAGGTCAGAAACCGCGAAGTCACAGCTACTAGACGGAAGAACTGGAAGCAGGCTCCCGCGTTATCAGCCCTGCGTAGGTGACAAATAACAAACGTTCAGTCTAATTTACTTTTTTGAGTTTTTACAAGTTTACTTTCTTTGGCATTTCCCCAACCTGAAAAGTGAAAAAGAAAATCTTTTGGGGGATGGGTTTTGTGGACTTTTTTTGTTTTAGTTTGGGTTTTCTGTTTGGTTTTGGTTGGGGTTTGGGATGTTTTGGGTTTTGGTTTGTTTTTGTTTTGTTTTGTTTTTTTTCCCCAACAGCTTTGGTTCATAACACTGTTGCAAAAACAATTAGGAGAACTCATACATCAACTTCAGGGCACCTTAAAAATCACCATGTTTCCCCATTTCCATACGTGTTTTTTTTACTCCTTTCACTCCTGCCAGAGTTTTCCTTCCCAGGACAGCCTTCAACATCCTTACCCACAATACAGGTTAATACGGACTCCGACTCTAACAACAAAAAACCTCACCAAACCAGCAGCATTCATGTTATTTTCTCTACTTGTTTAGTATTAGTCTTCGAGCAAAGAAATTTTGTCAGACGGGTTCTAAATTGCAGAAAAATCTATTTGTCAATGACACTTCAGTAAAACCAGTGTATGTATTCAGAGCTAAAACAGTGCCCTGAAACCTGACTTATTTGGTTGGAACCATTAATCTATATTTGACTGAACTCAACAGGCCTTAACTGTTAAGCAAGCTGGAAAAAATATTTCTGTGAACCGCTAGCAAAGTTTCCTTGCAGGTATTCCAGACAGACAACAGCTGCAGAACAGCCAACCCAGAAGCCCTTCTCTGTGAACAGCGCACCTTGTCCGAGGCACAACATACCATTATTTGTGTCTCAGACATAAATAATCAAAAGACTAATATGAACAACACATTCAGCCTTGCTGCTGAAAGCACAACAAAAACAAGCTCCAAAAAAAAAAGCAGTCGAAACCAAACAAAAAACTCCTAAGACAGACATTGAAGCTCTCAGAGCTGAATATTTACACATATTAACATTTGGTTAAAAAGTGGTAAATGCTCCAATATTGTATTTTGGTTCATTTGAAACAACAGATGGATTTTATTTTTGAAGTGCAACTAATTTAGAGCTGATCTCAGCTTCAGAAAGTGTGTTGTACTTAAGGTTCCAACTAGTGATAATCTTAAGTATTTGGGTGCTAAAACATATGCCAGGTTGTTGAGTACTTCTGGCCAAGAAACAGACTGTATGCGACTGTACGTCGCGAGCGCAGAGCCGCGTCCACACGGCAGTAACGACTGCAATAAAATAGCCAAAGTCCACTGATCTCAAGTAAGACTTTGTAAATTCAAAGTCAGTCCTACGGTCAGTCACGGATTAATAATACAAAAGAAGGTTAATTTTCATTATCCAGAAGAGAGAGATTTGACCCCGCCCAGTCTCAGGGAGGGGGACACCAGATTTTACTCGCACTAGTTGCCCAGGGATGGTTAGTAAGACTGACTGACTACCAGCAAACACGTATTGATTGGTACCTATTTGAATTCTTGGAATAAAAGATCGAAACATGTCTATCGAAGAACATTATTCTCGATCATCTCAGAAAACAAGGTGCAAACACAAAGTTTATGAAAATGAATGATCAAAAAGCAATTTACTGAGGTAGTACAAGAGTTACTTAGCAAGTTACTTAGCAAGTACACTTAGCATTTCTTACTACAGGAAAACCACAGGTCTAATAGAGATGAAGACTCAATACTACACTGTATTAAGAAACAGAATAATAAGAGACTGCCCACCCAAAGCACTCCTACAAGACAAAATAGAGGAAAATGTAAGCACTAAAAACTTCCCAACCCATCAAGCTGGCAGACAAAGAGACGCAGCTCTCCCAAAGCTCCAAGGCTTGTCGGACAATCCTCCAGGACTTTCAACACTGTATTTATCATGAACTTAAATACATTAATTTAATGAGCAGCTTGGAGGGAAAAAAAAAAAAAAAAAAAAGTGTGTTTGCTTTACCTTCAACTGAAAGTTATGTGGCAGGGAAGCACAGGAGGAGGAGAGAAGGTTTATTACTGTTTCGTTAAAGGAATAAAGTATTTCAGGACCTTCTTCAACAAAGAAATTATATTCTGCTTGTGAACAAGACTAGAACGATCTTCAGAGCTGTCAGCCACCAACATGATATCCAACATGTCACTCCTCAGGTACTACTGTTCTGCACTTAAATTTTACTAGACAGCTATAAAAAGAAAAAAGCCTTGCAACACATTTTATTTCAAGAGACTAATATTTAAGCAACCTCACAATTCTAGCTCTTTTCTAGTCTTGGAAAGATGCTGACAGACTTGAAAGCGCATTGTACTCCAGTCCTGTGTGCGGTCTTGAGGCCATATTCTCTCTCTAATGCTGCAGTTATTCGACATTTTTGCTGACAAAACAGATTTTTCTGCATTTGATTTTTCAGCCATACAGAACAAAAATTAAACTTTACCTGTCCCTTTGCAGGACTGCTTATAAACTATGCATAATTATATTACAAGGTTTTACGTTCTTGTAATTGTAAATAATAATTGTTGCCATATGAGTACAGAAAGGCAATCTGCATAAGGCACAAAACGACCCAGCCAGGAACTTCTTAGTAGTAAACTGCAGGCACGTCAGTACGCGTTCGCAATCGCTCTGGTTATCACCCAGTGACAACCAATACATCGACTTTAAAGGTCTCTTCCAACTTCCAAGCACAGTCCCATGCAAAGACAGAACCAAGTCTCTGCAGGGTGAGGGATGACAGCGATGAACTGACCAGTGCTAAATCCTCGATAAACAGTTTGGGGAAGCCCTTTGGCAAAGGTACCGAAGCACAGAGCTACAGAACAACCTCGATTACACCAGGTAACTACTGGTTGTCTTTAGTTTGAGCTCCAGAACTCTTACCCACATGACAACAAAGTCTTAGAAAGCATCAGCTATAAAAGAATATCTCAACAACAACAGAACGAAAATGTTAAGACAGAAGTTAGGTAGTAGAAAATTATGGCAGGGGGG
>KL274818.1:2320-14555 GCA_000699545.1 Podiceps cristatus
CCCTCCCTTCCCCTCCCCTTCCTTTCCCTCCCCTTCCTTTCTCTTCCCCTCCCTTTCTCTTCCCCTCCCTTTCCTTTCCCTTCCTTTTTTTTCTTGTGCTTCTCATAGTAATATTTTTATACTTTTTAAGTAGTTTTTTTTTGTTTGTTTCATTATCTGAATTCTGAATTTCAGGTTCCCACATTCTCAGTGTGCAATACCAAACATGCAATAAGTAGGCTGTTCTGTCTGACCCAAATGATGGATTTCTTATAGTCTCCTCCCTATTGTTCCTATACTTTTTTCCCACCATCTAGATAATTAAAACACCCAAATGTGAGCATTTTTAGAAACGTATCACAACTCTTCCCCTGGTTTCTAGGCAACGCTGAGGGAATGTAGCAATTTCCACTAGTTCCCTCTCAATCAGCAGTCACAGCATCCTAGAGATGTCCTGGCTCTGAAATTTTTGACCTCCAATGGCAACACATACCAAAGCTTTATGTATTTCTAATTGGTCTGGCTTACAGCTCTTTGGCTTTTGGCTCCCTTTGGTCTGTGAGAGTATATATATTTTAAGCGTAATTAAAAAGTAACCCAGATGTATAGCTATGTGCTAACACAGTAAGTCCTGTAACATGTACTAAGTGAAAAAAAGCCTTAACAGAAATGGAATCAGTCCTGGACTTTGATCCATCCAAACAAGTACAGAAATAAGTAACACAGATTGCTGCAGAAAGTCTACCATTGTCGAGAAGCAATAATACAACAAGATCTGTAAAATTTGTCCTTTCCCAATTTGAAAAGAGGAAACATAGCACTATTTTTTTTTTTTTTTTGTCTGTCTTTTTCAGCAGGGTGTATTCCACTTTCCTTGGAATATATTACAACTGAACATGGCTTTAAGATGCACCCACTGGGTGGGAATGAAAGCAGCAAAAAAAAGCAGGAATATAGTATGAGAGTCACATTTGCAAATGAAATGGGCATCTATCCCTACTCTGACAGAGACCTACAGAGCTATTGCCCTCTTGTCTACTACCTCTGTCCTGTGGACCATCCAACATAGACACCTAACTCCTGTGGAAGTGTACAGTTAATAGTATTCCGCAACAAAACAGCATTTTTAAGACGAGCGTAGTGTTTCTTTTTGTGGAAGAAACAAAGCCATTAGAGAAAAAGATTTCAAACAAAGGAAATACCCCATACAATGCCCATTTTCTTTTCCACACTTAGCCCAGAGACAGAACAAGTTTCCTCTGAAAAAGACTGTGTGCCTGGTGGGACCTCAAGCCGTTACCTGCTCACTTGGGATAGAGATCTGTTCATAATGTCAGAACTCTGCATTTGTGGGATTTGGCTTTCTTGGAAAAACAGTTTGCATGTGCACTGGAAAAATAATATCTGCATTTTTTTTGAGAGTTTTTGCTTATTTCAAGCCATTGATTTTCTTTCATGCTTGTTTTTTCTTACAGCTGTCTATCAAAGTAAGCCTACACATGCAGACAAAAAACATCCCAACAACCAGACCTACATACCACATTCACAGAGTATTCTAGAAAAGCCCTAAATTCATCACACTGTCTGTTTTATGATGGAAATAAATCCCCTGGGTTTGCTTGAGTTTTTATTTGGCATCAGTGCCCTTTCTCAGTGCAGGTTTGTCACCCGCCCATGGCTCGGGGTGTCAGGGTCCCAAGCCCCTTGCTGCTGCTCACAGCAGGCTGCCACTGGCTTGCAGCAAACCCCAGCCAGCACACTAGACCATTAACCTTGCAATTCATTCTTCTACAACTATCTGGAATGAAAAACATTTCCCTGAAAGATCAGAGGAGGCAGTGCTTTCTAAATGCATTTAAACAGGCTGTCTGAGCAGGGTTTTTTTGCTACCTACTTAGGAAATTCTTGTGTTGAACAATTGGAGTAGACCTCATGCAGCTGGTGTGAGGCAAAAAAAGAGAAAAGAGTTAATAAATACTAAAATAGGTGTGTGGGGAGGTGGGGATAAATGCATACTTTTCCAGGAGGCATGGTAGGTTATTTTCTGCCTTATGTTTGCTGCATGTTCTTTGGTCATAATGGTTCTTTGAGTTATTTAAAATCATGTACAGTCTTGAAATATCATTGCAGCTTTCTAGATGATCAAAAGTTATGTATTCTGGTAGGGATGGAGACTCTCCCTTTCTTCCTGACAAGGCATTTAGTTGCTTTGTTATTGTCTGTATGGCAGTAGTAGTCAAAGGTTTTTGTAAAGCTAGGGCTCCAGTGGGAAAGATGATGCAAAAACAATTCAGAGGAGATGGTCCATGTCTTAAAAACTGCAGGTTTTAATACTGTGTAATTTAGAATGCAATAAGGGAGCTAACTGAAAGTAAGAGGGAATGTGATAAGGAAGATGAGGGGAATTACAGGAGTATATAACAACATAAGATTTCTGTGAGCACAATATTAAACCGCCATGCTATTTATCAGCAGAGAAGAAAAAGTCTCCCTGCAGTATGAATAACTGCTACCAAAGCTCCAGGAAGCTGCTGTGCAGACATACTCTGTACAACTATTCTTTCTCTTCAGATCTACACAGAGTCTTATAATGCATCTATCCCCATGATACAGGAGTTTTTTTAAAGGTGGCAAGGAAGAAACCTCTATAAATTGTATAAAATGTTATTCTCAGCTGTAATGTTAAACCTAGTAGCTGGGGTGACTCAAAATCTGTTTTTATTTATTCTTACACTGTGTCATTTTCTGGTTATCTACTGTTCCCATGAAAGCACACAAACAAGAAGCTTGCATGTGAAAAACTGTCCTTTATTAGGGCTGACTGCTGAGGGCTTCTCTCATTACTTGAACTATTGGGTATTAAAGAATGCAGTCTGCAGTAACTAATGGAGTAATTGGAATTTTAAAGGGAAAAAACTATGTAAATGTCATAACTCAGTTGTCTAGACCATAAGAAATGCTTTATTAACAAAGCTGATAAAGGGTCTGGAGAACAAATCTTATAAGGAGTGGCTGAGGGAACTGGGGTTGTTTAGCCTGGAGGAAAGGAGACTCTGGGGAGACCTTATCGCTCTCTACAACTACCTGAAAGGAGGTTGTAGCGAGGTGGGTGTGGGTCTCTTCCCCCAAGTAACAAGTGATAGGATGAGAAGAAATGGCCTCAAGTTGCACCAGAGGAGGTTTAGATTGGATATTAGGAAAAATTGCTTCACTAAGAAAGGGTTATCAAGCACTGGAACAGGCTGCCCAGGGAAGTGGAGTCGCCATCCCTGGAGGTATTCAAAAGATGTGTAGATGTGGTGCTTAGGGACATGGTTTAGTGGTGGGCTTGGCAGTGTCAGGTTATCAGTTGGGCTTAATGATCTTAAAGGTCTTTTCCAGCCCAAATGATTCTATGATTCTGTTGTGCCACATAGAAATGTTTACTCATAGTAAATAATGAGAAACAGGATTAAAACATATTTTTAATATTTCAGTCAGTATCAGAAAATTAGGATTTGGATTAGACATATATAAATGATACAACTCTATTAAATCACAGAATCACAGAGTGGCAGGGGTTGGAAAAAACCTCTGGACATCATCTAGTCCAACCCCCCTACTAAAGTAGGTTCACCTGGAGCAGGTTGCACAGGCAGGGTTTGAATATCTCCAGAGCAGGAGGCTCCACAACCTCTCTGGGCAGCCTGTGTCTGTGCTCTGCCACCCTCACAGTGAAGTTTTTCCTCACGTTCAGATGGACCTTCCTGAGTTCCAGTTTGTGCCTTGTCCTGTTGTTGGGCACCACTGAAAAGAGTTTGGCCCCATCCTCTTGACAACAGCCCTTAAGATATTTATAAGCATCGGTAAGGTCCCCTTTCAGTCTTCTCTTCCTCGGGCTAAACAGCCCCAGCTCCCACAGCCTTTCCCCAAAGGAGAGATGCTCCAGGCCCCTCATCATCTCTGTAGCCCTCCACTGGACTCTCTCCAGTAGTTCCTTGTCTTTCTTGAACTGGGGAGCCCAGAACTGGACACAGCACTGCAGATGGGGCCTCCCTAGGGCAGAGCAGAGAGGGAGGACAACCTCCCTCGACCCGCTGGCCACGATCTTCTTAATGCACCCCAGGATGCTGTTGGCCTTCCCGGCCACACGGGCACATTGCTGGCTTGTGGTTAATTTGTCATCCACCAGGACTCCCAGGTCCTTCTCCACCTGTGAAGTTAGTCCTGCTTAGGACAAAATGGATTGAACATGCTTGAACAAATTAGATCCTATGTGCTGAAAAGAGTTCCTTCAGCTTTGCCAAGGTCAAGAGGAGGAATTCTTGAGGGTAGCTTTAGAATTGCCTACAAAAGACAATACAGATCTATTCTGATTTTCACATTGATACATTTTCAGTATCTGCATGAATGTGAAATACATTTTTACTAGATATAGGCTGAAATTCCCAACTGGAAGCATTTGGGGGTTTAATTTTCTTTTAAAAAGGTACTGTAATGACATTGCCTCTGTTTTTATGCGTATTGCAAGATGAAAACAGACTGAGACAATCTCTTGCATGCTGTGTTTCATAAGTCATAGCAATTTCTGTCATGTTAACCACTTGCAACTATGTGCAAAAGAAAGCGATGGGCAAGAAAATGGCAGGAGTCAAAATGGAGGGTGTGAAGTTTAACTGTTGCAATTAAATCCTCTGAAATGATTTTTTTTGTGTGTGTAATCATTAATAGTAAAAAAAAAAAAAATCTTAGAAGGATTACCATTAAGTACTTTCTGTCACATGGTCTAGGACTTCCCTTCAGCTAAAAGTTACATTTCAAGGAAAACATCTGCTGCTTACTAAATTTGTATGTTGATATTGACATCATAAAATTTCAGGAATATCCATGTTCAGATTTACACAGAACCTAAATTTTACTGTTTAAAATTTGGTATAATTTTTTTTCTTTTTTTTTTTTTCTTTTTTTTTCTCCTTGCTATAAACACATTACATGCATCAGAAAAGAAAAGGACTTCAGTTTGATGGATGCTTCACAGGCGCAAGAGTCAGTACGCTCAGGGGCTGTTTATAGCTTTGTCAGTGACTTGTGTGACCTTGCCTATGCCAATTCAAATGCCTGAGTAGGTTGCAGTCTAAATCACCTTAATGTGATTCATAGTTGGTAGTAAAAATGGAGACACTTAAGAGTGAGTGCAGTCGTCTGCATTTTTGGGATGAGTCTTTTTGCACTGTGCATCAATAGAAACTGACATTTCATCTATCCTTTGAATAATAAATATCAAAACTGTAGATTACATGATATAGATGAGACCTAAACATAGAATAATATTTAGCCCTAATCTAATGTCACAGAAGCCAGTAGGGCCAGTGATTTTTAATATTAAACATGAATATCTGTGGTTGTTAAGAAGGTAGCATAATGAAGTACAGCAATTCCACACAAGACAAGAAGAAGTTGACTTTGAGTAAGCAAGTCAGTTACAGAAGGTAGAAATAAAGGAAAATAGGACTAGAATAGGGAGAAGTCTTATGTGTTACAATGGCTTCTTTAATGAGAGGCAACATCATATAAATCTCTTCCATAAGCTGTTCAATCTCTGTCTTAAAAGTTGTATGCTTTTATTCTTGCAGATATCTTTAAAAGTTTGCTCAAAAATTCAATTCCCCAGATGGCTAGAAACCTCTACATTCATGATCAGTGTATACTCAGTTAATGTTGTACCAGTATTAGTCTCATGCTTGTCTATTCACTTTTCAGAAGTTAGGATTGCCATTCACCCAGTTCATGCTTTTCTTCATCTGTTCCAGTAAGATCTGTGCTAGTAACATTTACTTGATTCATGTGACTTTTATTTTCCAAGACTTCCTATGCTCAGTTAATATTCCCATGTTTCTTTCCTCCTGTGTCATAATCTACTGTTCATAATAACAATTCTTCTTTGTCCTCCAGTGCATGCCTTTCCACTTGGTGCTACTAATCCTAATTGTGTTCTCATCTGCACCACACAAATTTGCTGTATCAATAGGTAATTTCCAAATTAAAATCTGTTCTTTCTCAGTATTGACAATACCTTCCAACTTCTGTCATTCCCGCATCCTGTACATTATGAATATGCACAATTAGCTGTTTTACAAAATGTACTATGAAAATATCAAAAGTCTTCCAAGGTTGGTCTTTCAGGATCATCAGCAGTAACCTCTCTCCAATGCTTGTAATTTACCTATCAAGAGAAACTGTTTTGTCTCCGTTCTAGCTAAGTGCATCTCAAGAACCTCTCAGGTTCTATTTGTCTAATAAAACCTATTAGGTTTTATTGCATCTACTAAATACTTCCACGTGCCCTTTGTTTCTGCTTTCTTTAAAATATATCCTTGAAGAGTGTTGAGATCAAACTAGCAGGCCTGTCACTGTCTGGATCATTTTCCTCCTTGCCAGATTACAGATATTATATTCATGATTTTCCAGTTATCTGTTATCACCTTGAGCTTGGTTAGGGCCAGTCATGTTCCTCTCCCTCATACAAATCTCTTTTCCCTTTTTAGTTTTCTTAGAACTATGGAGAGATGTTTAGAGAAACTTCATTGTGTGGTGAAACTTCATAAGCTCACTCTATCTGATAGGTAAGGACCAGTTTCCTCATCTTCATCTGTAAAGGGCTGAGACACCTGACAACCATAAGTCAACATGCTCTTCAGTAAGTACCAGGTAAACTATATTACCATAAGTTAGAAAATATTAGCAAGTTCTTTCCACCTCAGCAGAAGTTATGGGGAAGGCATTTCTCTTCGCTTTACTGGAGTAGTAATTTGATTCTCAATGGTGTTTGTTAATCACGTCTTTAAGTCTAGGGATTGAGGAGATAGCAATTTAAGACACGAGTTACTTGACTTATTAAAGCTTAATGTGAGTTTTAAGTAGCCTCAGTTGTTCTTGGCTTTAAAAACATTAGCAATTTTTTAGGTGGAATAAAAAACCTGGGAAGGTGGATGACACGTATGAAACAAAGCACCCACGGTCAAAACAAAATGTAGGTGAATGCAAAGCTCCCTGTAAGACCATTGTCTTTAGATTTGCAGATATGGAGACAATTTCCTTGTTGCTTTGGAAATGACTGAAGAAAAATTGGTTCTTTTAGTAGAAGTCAAGACAGTAGCAAAATTTTTTTATTTACAAAGTATAAATGAGGATGGGGGTATTTCAGACGTCAATCCTGCTGCTTTTTCTTTGTGTGTGAGAAAAATGATTGTTGTTTCATTTGCTGAAAAAAGCTAGATTGCCGTTTTTTCAGCTACTGATAATATTCTTTTTAAGATTTCTGTGGCCATTTCTTTTGGTTCTCGGTAGGTTTTGAGGTAACTAGCTCATGTTTGCTGTGCTGTGGCTGCTGCAGTGTTACTGATCTGAAAACTTGCTTTGCCAAAATAATGAAACTTACAGCTATATTGGTTTACTTTTGTCAGTTCCCATGGCAGCCCTTCCAGCTCTGAAGATACTACAGGTTGTCTGACTGTTGTGTATCCAATTTTTGCAACAGCTGATTTCCTCCTACCACTATGTGTGAATCAGAAACAACTGCAAACAAAAGGAAGTTGACTGCTTTTTATTACTAACCCCTGATTAATGAATAATGAATGTCATGGTAAAGTAAGCCAAAGATAGATGTTTGTTTTAATGACATCACTCCTAAAGCCAAAACTGAAATATTATTCGTTTTGGAAAATTTCATAACAAACGGGCACAATTTTAGAGAATTTTCATGCACAAAGCGCCTATACACTGTATCTCAAAACTTGTTGTTTTGTGTTTGTGGCATAAACAAAGAAAAAAAACCACTTGTTTAAATGTCCATCCCAAATCAGAGTGAAGCAGAACCAAACCAAGTCCTATCTACCATGAAGATGCCACCCCTCTGAAGCAGGAAAAACCTGTCGAGGAGTCAAATACCAGATTTCACCTCATTTGTTTTAGAGCTTGTCACAGCTTAAGCAAGTACTGGTTTCAGTGCTTCAGTGAGTTTTCTACAAGAAATGAGGAAACAATAGGATTCTAGCTTTTCTGTAGTTTGCCTTGAGTATACATCTTTACCTAGTTATGAGAGAAACAAAATACATTACAATGTTGAAAAGCATGGAAAGCTTGGAAGCAAAGAAAAAGTTTTCTTTTTAATTAAATAAAGTTGCAATAGACCTTTAATGAACATATCTTTCTTTCTTTCAGTTTTGGCCACTGCTTTTCAAGACAGCAGAATAAAGATCAAAAAGACAAAGAGAATTATGGGAGTGAGAAAAAGGAAGTTGACATACAAGAATAAATTGACAGGTATAGATTTCTGTGATTCCACAATGAAAAATTAAAGGGCCTTTGTGATTTGTTTATTTTGGACTCTCTCAATATCAAGAATGAGATATTTATTATAATTAAAGGATGATGCTACATTGCCGGAAAATAGTATGAAATGCTGATTTATAACCCAAATAGCCAGCATATATAATTTATAGATGTTTGTGGTAATTGAGAGGGAGGATGGGCTTATACAAAGATTTTCTATGGAATAAGCAACTGGAACAAGACTTAGATTTTTACCAAGCAAAGTGATAGTAACAGATATGTGGATGTCTTGATTCTTATATTATTTCTTTAATAGCAATATTTTTCAGTATTCCAGTCTGGGTCCTCACATCATAAAATTACTTTTTTTTTTTTTTTTTTTTCCTTATTATTAAGTGGTTAGGCTTTGGAAAATTTCATTTTCATTCTTCACCGTATTCAGGATTCTCATGAAATTAGATGAGATGCTAGACCATTCTATACACCAATTACCTCATCTGGAAATGGCCATAATAATATTTATTCTAAAAGGTTTCCATGATTCACTTTTGCTAGTGGAGTGTTTTCAGATACTGAGCTGGAAAATGGTAAAGAAAATAGAATTAACTGTGTTATGTTTTCTCCTTGAAATATCAGGTACAGGCATTGGCAAAGGCAAGTTATTGATCTATCTAGCAAGGACCCATAATAGCAAACTTCCACACCTGTTTATATATTTAGTGGCATCTAATGTTAGTAGGGTCAAATTACTGTCAATATTTTTATAACCATAGCTGCTCTGAGTTCCAACTTGACATTCAGAAAACTTGCACCATAAATGTACACTTTTGCCCTACGTCTGAACTCTACAGCGGAGTCCATTTTTATCACTGTCTGTGTGGACAGCTAATTATGGTGGTGACAGCCTTCTTTCATTCTGTCTCCTTCCTTTACTCAATATGCTCACCAACATAGTACTACGCTAAATTATTTTCTTCTTTAATTCCATTAATGTGGTCACAGTACTGATGGACTGGGTGGTGTGTGCTTAAAATAAGATCCACAAGATATTTAGGTGCCTAACTGCCATTAACTCAGAGTTGCTTCCCTAAATACCTTCAGGAACCTGTGCTATAGTAATTTATAACTATGGATCAGGACTAATTGTTTTGGATCCCTGAGTTCTTGAATGGTCAACTGGAGATGATTTAAAGGGGCATCTTTTTCTCTAGATGAATACTCAGCACCGTCTGAAGTCTTTTTTTTTCTTTTTTTTTTTTTTCTTTCAAAGTGTCTTTAACTGGGGATGGAAAATCATTTGTCACTTTTGAAAGCTTTGGTTGACAGCTGCCGTAATAAAACAGTCACCAATCCCCAATACTCTCTAGTATTTCAAAGAAGTGTTCTAAATGAGGGGGAAGTCTTTCCCTTAATAGACAGCCTTGTGAAACTATTTTTTGTGACAATAAAAAAAAGAAAAAAAAAACAAAACAGCAACCCCAGAGTGCTTATCTGAGTTGTACATGCATTTTGTAGTGCAAGTAATTTTGATCTGACTGTTCAACAGCCACGCTAAGTCATTGGGAATAAGAGATTACCTGCATTGTATTATTTTGTATAGTAAGGAAGCAGATTAGAACTACTAAATGGGATCTTTATAGACAAATACAATGTAAAGATGTAAAACATATATAGTGGTTTATGTTGTTCCTTTTAAACAGATCTCAAGACTTTTCTATGTATTATATACAGAAGTAACTGCAACAGTCTTAGAATTACTCCATAAAAGGCTTAAAGAATGTGTGCATTCCAAATGTAAGTGCATAAAGGAGGCTGCTTGTAGATGCCCTGCAACCATTAGTTTAGGAAGTTAATGTACATTACATTTTTCCATTCTTCAACATAATGATATGTTATCTCAGTACAATTCCCAACTCATACAATCTCTTCATTGCCTTTATATTCCCAGACTACATATAGTCCAGAAGCTTACTATAATTATACGTGGTGACACATGTCTTTTCATGGGTAGCAGAATGAAATGCATGTCACCTGTTGGTCTGTAGGCTTTAGCAGATCTGCTAACTGTAAGAAGCCACTGCCTATGGGTTGATTCACAGTGAGCTTCTCACTTTGCTGAGAGTATGCCATGTGTGAATAACACTGCAGACTCTTGCCATGTTGCATCTAATCTGTTGTAATTCCACTGTATCTTCTCCCACAAAATACTATGAAACAGTTAAAGAAATGGAGAATATGTTTATCAGGGTAGTTGTTGCAGAAGGTGATGTTATACTAGGATGAATCTAGTCTTTTAATTACTTTGGTTTTTTTACCAAGTCTGCTAGATTCCACTCACGGATTGATATTTGTGCTTCTTGTTCATGACTATGTATGTGTGTGTACAATTTGCGGAGAAACTCAAACTGGGATGCACCTACTGTTAGGCTACGCATCTTCAGAAATGCAGGAATAGCTATTTCCTTGCTAGTATATTAAGACATGCAGTCATGAGTTGTTTTCCTGATTGTTGTTATAGTACCCGGCACACTGTTCCCATAATTAATATTAATGTTTTTCTAATTGACACTCAGAACATAGCCCCCACTCTTCCTGCAACACAATAATAATTTACTGATTCAGTTTTGCTTGAAATATCATCCTATTTCAAAGTCATTTTCCCCTGAGAGATCCAGCACTGAGGGTGCCAGTGGTGTGCAGATACAGAGACCCAGGCAATTCAAAGTGCTAGCCTTTCAAACAGTGGCTAACCTACTGGTTGCAAAGGTTCTACACCTGTGTGGCTGAAAAGATGCATGTCCTGGGCTCAAAGTGAGGGAGAGTGCTGGGAGTGAGACTGAAGGAAGTTTCGTCTCACTCCTTATTCCACAGCTCTACACTACATTGCTTTCATATTTTGGGAACAGCTTCTTACTACATGAGCCATGTGAGAATATGTTACCTAATTTAGAAAGTAGTAAAGCTCTTCTAAGTACTGTAAAAGTGATGATGATTAATGCAAGAGTTGTAGTCAGCCCTTTAAATGCTCAGTATAGCTCCTTTTTCCCCTGCTGTTCAGAGCAGAAAAGAAATAGGCATGACTGAAAGCTATAGGAGGACAGGTCACAGTGAATGGTGTCTGTGCAGAGTGTTCCTGCTTACTTTACCTGTTCTATAGCTGCATTAATCCCTGCATTTAATAGTCTGCTGAGACGATATACTGCATTGGAAAACACTGAAAGGAACAGCTGCAGTTAGTGGCATACTTGATTTTCGGAAACAATGAAAGTTTTCAGTAACATAGGTGGTAAGACAATGCTTCTGAGGCCAGCGTTAATGTCTTTGGTGTGTATGGCCCCCGGCCCTGCCCTACTGGCTATAAGACTGCTGTCATGTCTGCGGGAAGTAAGGTCAGACTACAGGATAAGCATCCTTCCATGTAGCTGAATTAGTTCTACAAGTCCTGCAGATTAAGAAGGAAATAGTCAGGCTATGCAGCAATCCAGTAAATAACCTGGTCTTGCCCAAGATCCCTGCATGTTCCAAGTGCAAAGCTTTGTAAGTGTATTTCTTATACCTGGAGGCATTAAACAAAAAAGAACAACAAGCATATACATAAATCCATGTTATTTGGCTCTATTTTTCTTGATGTACTCAAGTACTGCGATTCTATACTACTCCTTGAATGACTCCTATATGTGCAGGTGTGATTTAATATATTTCTGTAATGCATTAAACACTTCCACTAGTTTATCCCTCATTCTGCCTTCAAGCTAAAGAGTCTCTGATGTCAAGGCCATCCATTCTCCAATCCTTTGTATCATAGGCTTTGGGGCTTTCCCGTTCCCTTTCTACCTCCTCACTAGTGTGATTGCCCATTCCTCTGTCAGTACGTCCCGGATAGTGACTGCCCTGCAGCCGCTGCCCCTCTTTTTCCCTCTCCGGATATTTCGCGTGCTGCCCTTCC
>KL274819.1:1533-13216 GCA_000699545.1 Podiceps cristatus
AGTTCTGCTGCTTGGGATTATTCTGCTCCAGGTCTAGGACTTCATATTTGTCTTTGTTAAACCTCATGCAATTCCTGTTGGACCAGCCTTCCAGCTTATCTGTGTGGTGGCTCTTCCTTCCAGCATATCTACCTCTTCTCACAGTTTGGTGTCATCTGCAAACTTAGTGAGAGTGCATTCAATCCTGTTAAACACATCATCTGTAAAGATATTTAATCTAGCATCACCCTATGAGGAACTCCACTCATAATAGGCTGCCAGTTTGACCTTGAACTAGTAACCATTTGAGCTCAGCAGCTTAGCCAGCTTTCCACCTACTTGGTAGCCCATTTCTCCAGTCCATATCTTATCAGTCTGTTCACAAGACTGTTGTAGAAAAAAGTGTCAAACAACCTAATAAAAATCAAGGTAATTCATAGAAAGGACTAGACAAAAGTGTGGCACTTAGGGACATGGTTTAGTTATGGACTTGGCAGTGTTAGATTAATGGTTAGACTCAATGAATTTAAAGGTCTTTTCCAACCTAAATGATTCTATCATTCTAAATTATATCTACATCTCTCCCTTAATCTACTAAGCAAGTCCTTTCATCAGAGAAGACAATGTGGTTGTTTAAGTATGGTTTTCTCTTGGTATACATGTGTTGACTTTTCCTGTAAATCTTCTTATCTTTCCTGTGCTTGCAAATATCATCTGTCATTATAGACATGCTCCATCATTTTCCCAGGAACTGAAATGTGGCTGCCTGCATCCAGATGCAGGGGGGAAATAGAAAGGATGAACTTGGGAAGACACAACATGGACAATAGAAAAGGGAGAGGGAAGGGAGAACCTGGTACAGTAAGGAAGGGGCACATGTGGAGCTGGAAAGAGAAAAGTAGAGGCAGCAATAAGCAGGACTGCTGTAGGATCATAGGTGATACTGCATTTTATTCCCAACCAGAAAAGGTGGAGAATCTGTGGGCAATAGCAGCTGTCTTTCTAGGTAAGGTAGGAGTAATATCACACTGAGTGTTGTAGAGTGCACCTGTGGACCTCAGAAGCCTCAAATCCCATGGTGAGGACAACACAGATCAACAGTCTAGGAAATGATCATAGTGTAGGAGTCAAGGGGTAATAGGTTCAAAGCACTTGCAGCAGCAGCAGACAATGCTCCAGCAGTGACGTTAGTGATGTTATCAGCAGTAGATTTTCTCATATGGCAAAGCAGAGGGAGAAGGTCACTGTTTGGAGCTCTGGTGCCACTGTACTCAACATCCCCTGCTCTAACAAGAAGTAGGTGGGAAATCATCTTTGTCCTTTTACGGCCACTGTCAGAAAATAATTTATGTGACAAAAATGCCTATTCAGGTGACTAGAGAAAGGAAGTTTTGAGATGAATGGAATATGAAAATGCAGTAACTTTCAGGAATCATGCTGTAGCAGAGAAAATGTGAAGGAAGAAGCTGACTTCTTCTGCTTTACTTTCTGATATGCCAGATATCTGAAACATGGTTTGAATTTATCCTTTCAATACAGCCAGACAATTTCTATGGCAAGACTGTATTAAAAACTTTTGTCACAGTTACCAAGTGATTTGCATCTTAGATTCTGTTTAATCTCTTTTCAGGATCCCACTGAGGTGAAAGAGATGACCTGTTAAATCTCATTCTGGGAAGAAACTCAGACTTCCCTCACTCACACCAGTGAGTTCCAGTCTTCTGTTTTCCAGTTAAGAGATGAAATTTCAACTGTTGATTTTAAGAAGCTTTTCTCTGTGAACTGTCAGAAGATCCTGACATCCTGATACCCTAGCTTATCATGGGCTGTGGAAAAAAAAAAAAAAATAAAAAAATAAAAAAATAAAGCTATTTTACTTGTAACTTAGCACTATGCATCCTTCAAGCCCTTGTCATTTCTCATGAACTTGGTTTCAGCTTCACATCATCAACTAAAAATGCCAAACTTTTTCTAGGCCCATGTTCTTCTGATAACCATCTTTTTATCCTGGTACTGTGAGAATAACAGACATGGCCATACTAGCTGAAGTCATAACCTCAATCGGTAGCTTCCTGACAATTTTCCAATGTATTCCTTAGAGTAACACTTTATTACTCCCAAGTCTTCCTCTTCTTTCAACATCCTTAACTCTCTGAAATCAGGTAGACAACACCAGAAACAGGCAAACTAAGAGGCAAGTGATATCCATAAAGTGAAAACACATTAATCCTTCATACTCTACAACCACCAAGACAGATAGATTTTTTAAGTTAGTGTTAATTTTGTAATATTAATGGAGACTCTGAAATGTTAATGGAAATACTGAAGTATTTTCAGGACAATTTCACAGAATTTGCTGAATCAGATGTATCATATTTGCAAGGAGTACAAGGGAGCTGCAGGAATCGTAGAAAGTCTAAGACAAAATTATTTATTCTTTTATTTCTGTGGTAACCTCTATGGCATTTTAGGATTTTTAAAGACATTTAGGTTAGGTTTTCTTTGCCTTGTGAAGTTCACAGTTTAGATGGAACCCTTGCAGTAAATATGGGAGGCTGGGGATGGGTGTGTGGGGGGGGTGGGTGGAGGAGGACAGATAACTGTCATCCTAGCACGGTTTATATAATTCAGGACTAGGGGCATTTCAGTGCTATTTTTCCCACAGACTGGATCAAAGTCTGTGGGCCTGCCAAAACGCTTCCGCTTTATCTCAACTACTAAAGTGTTCAAAAGGAAAAGCCATGTTTAAGGTTACTAAGACACAATACTTCCAAGAAGCTGCCTGTCAGGTTGTCTGCTCTGAGCTTTGAGCTCACTTACAAATGCAGTAGTGATAACAATTTCAAACATGGTTTGGTTGGTCAGATGACAATGTCAAAGTTTCCAAAACTCTTTTCAGGCATGATATTTGAGATGCAATTATATCTAACAAAGACTTTTAGAAAATGTGTTTAAAACATTACATCCTATTTAAGCTAGAATTACATGTCAAGCAAGTTCAAATTTGTTATTTAAATATGGCTCAAAGCTCAAAGTAGACTGAAAGAGACAGGCTGTCCCATAGTAATACCATGGAACATTTTCTTTGATATTTATAAATGATGAGGATGAGACAAAAGAGACCTCATCATGTATTTTGAAATACATATTCATTTCATATAAGATAATTCATTCACAGTATAATTTCCAGTCTTTGAAAGGCAAAGAATTTGATACAGCTCTGTTTTTCTTTTCTTCCCTATCTTAGTAGAGTTTGTGTAGTTCAGATGTCCAAAAATATTGAAACCTTTACTAAGGATGCCCAAAAGTCTTTTCTGGCTATTTTTATGTTGTACTCATCTCTAATTAGGACCCTAAATGGTTTGAAGTGGCATATACAGATGTAAAGGAGCACTCTATTTCTAATATAACTAGTCTAGCCAAGGATTTGTTAGCTGCAAGAGTAGAATGAAATACCACTAGATTTATTTTTTTTTTTAACATCAAAATATTTATCTGCTGTAAGTCTCCTACTGTTTTCTGTTACCCTATGAAGATTCAAAATAAGTTGTAATTGTAGTACTCGACATTCAGAGCTTCTGAGCAGCAGGAGATTAAGAACTGCATTTTTCAAAAGTAAATATACATATAGAGGTATGTTTTATTTAGAAATTAGTGAAGTATCTGAGATCTTTGTTATAATAATGTTCCAAGAAATATTTTCTATGTATCACCAGTCATGTGAGATGTGTTGGATAGCTGGCATCTTACATTTTATCAGGCAATGAAGTGAGTAATTTAGAAGATGGATTGTATCAGTAAGTCTGAACTTTTAACATATTTTACCAATGAATACTTTTTAGTGCTACAAATAGATTTTTAGTTAGACCTATCTTTTATAATATAGCTCCTCTAAGTACTTTGGTATTTTTATAGCAGTTGTACATTTGGCTTTTTTTAATCATAAAATGTTGTTTAAGGCTCTAAATAATCAACCTATATACAGAAGATACAATATGCACATTAACATGAAATTTGTTTTTAGTTGTTCATTTTATAAAAGAATTTCCAGACTAAAAGGTTAAAACCACTAGGCTATGTTCTTTTAAAAACTTTTCCCTGAATTCCAAAAATCATGAGGGAGGGAAATAACCTGTTGTCATGTTATTATTCACACCACAATTTGCCTTCCGGAAGAGATTCTTTATTTCTTCCTGAAAAGAATATATCCAGTCATTTAGCATGTAGCTGTTACGTGTCTGTCTTCACTGTGACAGTTGCCTTCAGGGTGAAGAGCCTCAATAGATGTAGAATTGAGCAGGCATTACTCAAGGGAACAGAGGAAAAAAGAATGATCATAAAGACGTTAATAAAAAAAAATTATTAACGTGCTGTTTCTCTCAGTTCATAAATGTAAACGCTATTACTTAAAATTTAGAATTATAGTCAAACATAGCTTTACATTTAAAGGATTGTATCAACTACCAACAAATGTCATTGTGCAAGTTGACATTATCATCAAGGCTGCTGGAACAACTGTGGCACATCAGACCAAATGTATATAGCTATCCATCCTGCGCCAAGTACGCAGTAGAGTTGCAGTCAATTATGTGGCAGTGTTAATTGAGTGGAAAATCATTTGGTTGACTGTGTGTCTTCAAAGCTAAAAGAGATAGGATAAGAGACATCTGTCCTTTAATTACTATACAAGTGGCCCATTAAATATCAGCTTCAATTCATAGTCTTGTTCTCATTTTCAAAGGTCTTTGGCCTATCTATCTTGAGTACTTCTTCCAGCACTCCAGCCATATCACAACTCACAAGTTTGATTCACCAAATTAAAAATGTGTCAGTAACAAGAATCCTTGAGCTAGAAACTGCAGCTACTCAAAGTCAGCAATATAAATAAGCAATATTTTGAAAGAATCAAATTTGAAGCTGAAAGAATTCTTGGAGAAAAGACATGTAGTAGATGTGGTAAAACTACATAGTAGTTATAACATTTTATGTAATCCTTGAGAAAATATCTTTAAGGGGTAGGAGAAGGGGAATATAGACATTTTCACCAGGTAGGGGCTGACTGATTCTGTGAAGCTGCTTCACCTATTAAATGCAGCGAACATCAGAACATTGTCCTATTCTGACCATTCTTCTGACCAATCTCTGCTTTAGACAGATTTGGCATGCAGTGTCTGGAAATGCTGACAGTGATGTTCTAGAAGTGACTAGTGGTCTAATTTCAAATCAAAATGGGTAAAATGTCATGCTTTCTACTTTTGAAAGGGAACTGTAAGCTATGTAGTAGAAATATTTACTGACTTTTTACCCTGTCCCTGATAACAACTTTTAGATGAACTTACGGAGCTGGTAAGCAGAGTAGAGGTATTTTAACCCAGTAGAAATCCATCATCAAAGAAAGAGTAAGCTAATGTGTATCCTTGTGAGATGACAACATGCAAAGTTATAAAAGAGGAGAAAAGAACACAAAATTTTAGCTGAAAGACTTTATAGTAACATTCAAAAGAGCGATGTTGTATTGTTGTTGTCCTCTTCTTCAGACAGTCTTCTAAAATTCTGGTCAGAAAGCTGAAATCAGATAAAATGACACTACACAGAAATATGCTGATTATATCAGACAAAGTAAAATGAAGATCTGATTCAGCCACTGCAGTTGATACAGTATAGGTCGTATTCAAATGAAGTTACGTACCGTTGTGTATAATACAAGTCTAGAAGAACAAGAACTGCAATATCCAGTAAAAATTCTCATTTCGTCATATATGTTCTAAATGGAACTTTAAAATATTAGTGGTACTATGAACACAGTCAATACAAATAATTCCATAAAACATACAAAGGATTTGTACTAAAAGTAGGGTTTGTACCTTCTTTCAGGAATTACTTGTAATTCCAGTACCAATACCTAGGGGTATTACTAGCAACTTTATGTTTCTGAACATAATATTTAGGTTAAGAGGAAACTTTTCAATTGAAGCCATTGGAAGACAAGAACTTTACCCATTCAGAGAAAGAGAAATGTTTCTACGATGATCTCCACAAGAAAACTTATAGGGAAGGAGACATATTTACTTGGCCTTCTCTTACAAGGTACCTAGAGGATGGTCTCAGATCTTCACTTTTGGGGGGAGAAGGGGGGTGTAGAAAAAATATATAGATATCAAGAACCAAAAACAAAACCCCAAAACATAAACCAAAACAAACCTAACAAAAACTAACCCTTAAAATCACAGATAGATGGGTAACTATAAATTGAGATACTGAGTTGGAACACTAGGAATGATTTTGCAATCATCTTTTCTACACCAACTGAAAATTGAAAAGGAAATTCTTTATAGATTGACATAATAAAGATATATGTTCATTTATTTATTGGATTTCACTTATCCTGGACAATTAAACTGAGTTTGAATTTGGGGTCATACTGATTTTTTTTTAACCAAAATCTTTTATTCATTTGTTGTTACCATTAAACACCTGTAAATCTCCAGAATTCAACAAGCGTAAGTGGCACAGGATGGAAATATTAATAGATGTTGCAAGTGCATAGATGTCCAATGCCAAAAGAAAAAAAAAAAAAATCACCTCTTATGTTAAACACAACATGTTTTTCTGCTAACACCTCCTGCTGGACTCTGAAGTAAATGTCAGCTCTGAGTAATACCTGTGTGGTAAATTAGTTGCCCAGTTACCAAGCTGGCTGCAGCCATTTTAGACATATTACTATAAGCAATAATCTTTATACTGTTGTCAATGAAAACATATCAAAATTAATCAAAACACTCCTGTTTTTGTAGAGGACGCTGAGTATTTTCAAATCCCAAATATAAATTTCCTTGACACTTGACATCTCTTTTTTTTTTAAAAAAAAAAAAAAAAAAAAAAAAAAGAAGAAGGAAAGAGAAAGACCAAGAGGCCATCAGTATCCTAAGCTGTTTAGAGATAAGGAGGTATTAAAAAATAGAGTTCTGTGACCTGGGGTCATTAATTGATTGTTAGACCAAAAATGAATCTGTGAATAACTGCTTTGATTCCCTGTATCATCACAAAAGCATCCTTCCCACATAACGAGTATACTGATAGGAAAGTTTTCATAGCTTTTTTATCACTCCTTTTACCTCAAGCACTACAGGTTTTGGGCTAACACGAGGTACAGTTCACTAATATACCCTGTATCAATGTACTGACCTTTTGCTGTGACTCCCAGCTCCAGGAAGAACTCAGACTTACAATAAGAGTTTAAATTTGAGAGAGGTTATTTTCCACATCTCTCTTGTTGCTGTTTGGAGGTCAATTGGTTGCAGTGGGGAGAGTAAAGGATATTTCTAATCATTCTTAGAGCAATGTATTCTGTTAGAGGGCAGTGATATTAGGAAGGAATGTAGAGAAACAGATAAAATGTAATGAAAGTTGCACAGCATAAAGATTTTAACTAAACATCTACTACTTCTGGACTGTTGAAATGGCTTAACAAGCTATGAGTTGACCTGTGAAACCTGACATTCGAAAGGACTGAGATTGACAGTTGGGTTGGGAACGGTAACCCTGTTAACCCAATGAGGTTTTCAATTCTGAAGCACACAGCAAAGAATCAGTTCTTCTAATTTTCCTGGGTGGAAGTAGCAAAAAAGAAAGCACCCAAGTTTGAGCAGCCTTGACCATTAAGGCAATGTATAAAATTGGTGCATAATGATGAATATTACTGGATTCTGTCACCAAGAGAAGCGTGTAGTAGGTGTATGGGATGACACTCCTTAGCATGAACAGTGATATTAGACACCTTATATAAAGACATCACTGTACTCTATGATCCTTGGGGTCCCTTCCAACCCAGACCATTCTATGATTCTATGATTCTATAACAGAAAAGAATAGCTACACATGCATTTCCACAGGGATTCCATAGACTATTATGTATCATCTTCACACTAAGTATTGGAAAACCATTTGAACTTTTCACTTACAGTCATAAATAATCACTTGATTTTCATTAAATTTACAATGATTGTGCTCTGACATGATCATATTTATGATTTTAAAGAATATCCCAAACAGTTTTCCACGAGTGCTAATCTAAAAACTGAACTGCAAATGACTGTTGTGTTTATAGATGATAGAATCATAGAATCATAGAGTGGTTTGGGTTGGAAGGTACCTTAAAGATCATCTAGCAACATTCACCACTGCATTCAAATTCAATCACTATCATTTATGGAAGCACAACAATGACCTTACCAAAACTACTTATGATATAAATACCAAGAGCTGCTGCACACAGCAGACCAACTCATTGTGTATATTTAGGGAATCAAAGCGATACCTGAGTATATGCTAACAGATGGACTAGGTGAAGCCTCATCTCATATTTCAAGATGAATGCTAAGATGACGTTCTGGGAAACCTCTGTCCTGCACAAGGTGAAACAACAGACAATTAGATATATTTCTACTAAGGCTATCAGAGTTATGCAATTTATAGCTGAGAATCACATTACAGAGCCCCTACATCTGTATTATTCTGGCAGGAGCACAGAAACACAACTGCCATTTTCTACTCCTTTGGGATGAAACATTCTTTTTTCTAAAGATACTTTTATTTCCTCCCTTCACCAGTTTCTCTTCCTACCTATCTTCCTTACGTAACAAATAGCTAGTAACAACCTCTAGATACTCTGCATGTTGGGAGAAAGGAAGCAGAGCAAAGGACTTTATTTCTTATCAAAGAAATGGACCAGATGAAGTTAAATCAAGAAAAGAAGTAGAATGGCAAAAGCTTTTTTCCTGTTTTCACCTTTTATATCTCTTTGTGTGTTGATCAAAACAAAGAAATACAAGCGAGAAAATGATAGATTATCCAAAATAATTCAGAAGAGAAAAAAAGAAGTATTTATCAGTTAAATTATGAGCTACTAGTTAATCCCTTAGGCTTCAAAAGTTTCAAGCTAAAGTTTATAAACCTTATTATAAGAGCTTTTCTTTAGCATCTGTAAATCAGCGCATCACAGAAGACTCCTTTTTCTAGTCAGCCATACACCGTTAAGACAATCTGCAAACCACCATTTATTCTAAAGTCTAGAAGATCTACGTGAAATAAAAATATAACTGTTAACATCTTTAATCCAAACCCACACTATTTTGAAAATATTTTTTTTTTTCTTATGTCATTTAAATAATCAGTCTAATTGCATTTGGAATATAAAATTATAGAATGGTATATTTGCAGCTCCTTTATAAAACATGGTGGAGAATTCAGACTCATTTTATTCATTATCTTCTCAAAGAATGCTTCAGCGACGTGGGACATGTGGTAACCTAGTTAAAAATTAGGCTCTTCTGAAAAGGTCATTACTTACCTGTTCCCTTCCATTCAGACATATGAGGACTAAATGACCAATATGGTGTTTTCAGCCCTTGAGAACGTGCAATGACATCCTTTGTGAATTGGATGTTTATGTGAACAGGGGGGAACCTTCCTCATCTAGCTCAGTTCTGAACCAGGCAGTCCTCCTTCACATGTAAACAGCCACCAAATTGTACATAGAACAATTAAATAAAACAAAAAATATACATTCTTGGAAGAATTCAGAATCTTGGAAACCTAGCTTCAAAAATCAGTGGTCGCTTACATCAGATAACTTTGACTTAAACTTTTCTTTTTTACCATTAGTCCACAGATAGATAGGAAAAAAATGAAACAAGGACAGCAAGGGCAGAAGAATGCAAGGAACTGCTGCCATGGACAAAAAATTATGGGACTTTCTGCTCCTTAGACCAGAAGGATGAGAGTGCAACTACTAACAAGATACAAATGCACCCAATAATGGATACTACAAATAATGTGTGTAAATCTGTTGTGCCGGCTGGATGCCTCCTGTGTACATGTATAAGTACATATATTCAAAAAGCTATATGTGCATGCCCCAGTAAATCTGAACAATCCTTTCCAAACCAGCTTTCCACAATTTCTACCTTCTGCTCCCTTCTGAGCTAGAACTAGTTGAACAATTAAATTTGAATATCATTATTCTCCAATTCTGATTACTGAAACCAAATTTATAAATCTTCTAAAATTCAGCCTGACATTACAAAGGGGTATGTGCTGAACAGTACAACTCATCACTGCAAGTCATTATAAAGGTAAGCATACCAAATCGTTATATTCCACATTTCATATTCCATTACTTTCTGCTTGGTCAAACACATAATAAAAATAGCTTTGCTTCTTTTTTCTTTTTTTTGAAACTGTTACAATGAAAAAGGACTCACAAAATATGAAGACAGGGCCAAACATTACTTTTAAGAATGTTTTATTTCTATTTGACAAAAATATGGCTCATACTTTTTTTTTTTTTTTTTTTTTTTTTAAACCCATTTAAATTAGTTCAATTTACACATGACTTATTCTGCTTCTCCTCGTCTTTGGAAGGTAATCACAGGGTCCAGATGCCAAGCTCTGAAAGATCTTCTCCTTTCAGTTTCTTTCTGAATTAAATTAGATTTTGACTTGAGAAATGTGACCACATTATCTGTTTGAACATAAGGAAACTGCACAAATCCCTCATAAGACCTATGTAAAACTCCTTTTATGATTAAGAAGGGGCAATTTTCTTATGTCCATATTTCTTGGAGGGAAATCTATGCTGCCTTTTAAGGAACTTGCATTCCAGTGCATATTTTTCTGGTGCAAGTTGAATTTGAGAATCAGTAGTGAATTGCATAATCAATTGGTTATGCAGCATAGCAATTAGATCAAGTTTTGTGAAGATTCCCAATGCAATAAAGATGCCATAGTACAGCTAAGGTGGCACAGTAAATTCTGTAAATATAGCTAGGGCTATACATTTTTAGTATGAAAAAAGTGTAAGGTTTGTCAAAATATATTAAAAAAAAAAAAAAAAAACAAAAAAAAAACACAGAACCCAAGGACTTGAGTTTGAATCTGTGCTGTAACTCTATTCTCATGCATTTTTTCGGTAGCATATATTAGATTTACAGAAGAAAGACAGTCATCTCTCTAACTTATTTAATGGGTCCAGTACAATGGAAACTTTGAAGTGGACTAAAATATAGTAAAGCTGTAAAATGAAAAATAATTTAAACACTTCCATTGCATATAAATATTTAAGTAGTATCTCTGTAGTGTGATAATACTTTGATTAGGGAAATTATAATCCTCAGAGAATAATTATATATTTTAACATCTCTTTTCTTTTTTGCAATACACTCATTTGTTCTTGTCAGTTGTGTAAACTAAGCTACCTGACATAATTGAAAAACATCTTCCCAAGGGCTGTATGTATAATTGCTTTAAAATATTATTTGTATTTCCAAGTTCTGTTTGTTTTCATTGAATACTTCACATTTTCTACCTATAAATCTGAGTATCTTTTCTAGCAGTAAATGCAATTTATAAATGTAGAAGTTGAAAAGTACTTCTAATCTCACTCACAACTTTATTGTTCAAAACAGACTATCATGTAATTGTGAATTTAAAAGTATCTCTGAGACATCAGTAGGACAAAAAAATAATTCCTAATACTATGACACCCATTCCTCAATACAGAGGTATAATAGATGAAGGCTGGGGGGAAAAAAAAAAAAAAAAAAAAAAAAAAGTGTAAGAATGAGCACTGGGCTTTGTTATCCATGATCCAATAAAGGTGAAATAAGCTGTGAAGGCAAGTATTATAGTCTTATGAGCCAGCAGG
>JMFS01079779.1:0-20505 GCA_000699545.1 Podiceps cristatus
AGAAAGATGGGAAAAAACTTTTTAGTAGGGCTTGTTGTGACAGGACAAGGGGGAATGGTTTCCAACTAAAAGAAAGGAGATACAGACTAGACATAAGGAAGAAATTCTTTACAGTGTGGGTGGTGAAGCCCTGGGGACAGGTTGCCCAGAGAGGTAGTAGAAACCTCATCCCTGGAAACATTCAAGGTCAGGCTGGATGGGGCTCTGGGCAACCTGATCTAGTTGCAGACAGCCCTGCTCATTGCAGGCGGGTTGTGCTAGATGACCTTTAAAGGTCCATTCCAACCCAAACTATTCTGTGATTCAATGAAACACAGCTGGTATGGACTAGGTATTCCTGAGAAGTTTAAATTTGCCAAAGAGAGAAAAAATGCAATTTGATTTATGAAATTCCCATAATAATATTAATGGCTTCATATTAATTAATGTAAATTTTTGCATCAGGAACATCACATGACAAAAATACTAATAATCATGGTTTTTTAGTTGATATTATGAGCAAAAATCACCCTTTCTCATGAACAGTTTCTGTGTCACTCAAAAAATGGGACTTTTTTTTAAAACAAAACCAAAAAAAAGCCTGATCAGCTGTATTTATTATTTGATTTATTTCATCAACTTAAAACTTAACTTGTAGATCCAAGACAATCTTGTGATCCAAGGAAAAAAAGTTATGAATGACATGGTTTGATAACCCATATCTTCTGTAGTAGGTAAAATAGGAAGGAGGGTCCTCAAAAAAATTTCTGACCATAAGCACACTCAGAATGATGTTAATTCAGTTGTTTGTGGAGGAATAATGATGCATAACTTCAAATCTACAATGTGTCAACTTTGGTTTTTTCCCTCTTGTTCCTTTTTTTTTTTTTTTTTTTTTGTGAAGTGCAAATATGACTTTTGCTGGATATGCTTAGAAGAATGGAAGAAGCACAGCTCTTCCACTGGAGGCTACTACAGATGTACTCGCTATGAGGTTATTCAACATGTAGAGGAACAGTCCAAGGAGATGACAGTAGAGGTAACAAATGAATGTGTGTGTTTGAAAAATAGCCCTAAGGCTGCAATTTTCTATTTAGGATAAGTTTAATCAAAATTCCGCCAAACCCGAGTTCTAAATGGAAAAATACAACCTTAAATATATCAAAGAGACAGAAAGAAAACACTGCTTATTTGTGGATAGAACCGTAAGATTTGGTTCTGCTTTTTGCTTTGGTAACAACCACTGGTTGACTTTACTCGATTCATTTTACATCTCTGTGCCATGGTTTCCTTTTGTGAAGTGGGCGTGCTGGTACTGTAATTAGCTGCGGTGCACTACAGAACACATGCCTTAATTTTGGCATTTGGAAAGTCTGCTTAAATAGCATGCACACACAGTGTATCGACTCTTTGGTTACAGTATTTGAAGACTTGTGAATTTCGAAAATTACATTTTTCTCTTTACTTGCATGGTTCTCATCGGTATTGTGTACAGTACTTCATGAATAGCGGGGATAGAAACAGTTGGTTATGTAATTACATCTAATGGGGATTGCTAAATTAAATCATGAGATTTATCTTGATTTCTTTTGTCTCCCCATTATTTTCCAGGCTGAAAAGAAGCATAGAAGATTTCAAGAGCTTGATAGGTTTATGCACTATTACACAAGATTTAAGAACCATGAACTTAGCTACCAGGTGTGGGTCAAGCCATTTTGACTGATTTTTGTTTCTATTTTATTCATCCAGAAATAATTATCTTATTGTATTTTATCTATTTTCTTTTTCTAGTTAGAACAGCGCCTTCTAAAAACAGCCAAAGAAAAGATGGAGCAGTTGAGTAGAGCTCTCAGTGGAAGTAAGTATTGCTGTGATCTATATATTTGATGGTTTTTTTTCTTTTTTTGGATAGAGCTCACATCAGTCTGCTGTGTGATGTGATCTCTCCAGTACTAGAATTCATAAGCAGTGGATGAAAGCTAAATGTACAGTAAATCTTATCTGTCCAAAGACTGAAGGAGAAAGTAGCATTAGTAAGGGAGACACTAATATTTTGTGCTTACTTCTTTTAGTAAGAACACTGTGTAGTTGTTGAGAACCTGCTGCTGTTTACCTGAAAACTATTTAACTGACATGCACATAAATTTTATTATTTTGGAGGAAAACCATTTACTCTAAAAGAAATGCTGACATCAGCAAATAATGCTTGTTTCGTCTTCCAGCCGAGGGAGGCTGTCCTGATACTACATTCATTGAAGATGCAGTACAAGAACTTTTAAAAACTCGACGCATTCTTAAGTGTTCTTATCCATATGGATTCTTTTTGGAGCCTAAAAGCACAAAGAAAGAAATATTTGAACTTATGCAGGTAATACATGTATATATTTTGCTTTTCTAATGTTACTCCTTTTTTTTGTAATACTAGTTAAAAGTGTCTTTTTGCCTTTTTTGTAGTGTGAAGCTGATACCTGCTTTGTATTTGTAACCACATTTGGAAAATCAATGCATTTTTATTACTCTATGACACAGTAGCTTTTAGTTCCATTTTAGAAAGAATGAAAAACACCACTGCTGCAAAAGGAAAGAGATAAGGACAGGTGGAAGAGGAAAGAAAGAAAATTATTTACTGTTAATCTGCTTTCTGAGGGTAACATTTTAGCTTCAGACTTCATCTCCTCTAGCTCCTCTTTCATGTCTAATCAATGCATTTTTATTACTCTATGACACAGTAGCTTTTAGTTCCATTTTAGAAAGAATGAAAAACACCACTGCTGCAAAAGGAAAGAGATAAGGACAGGTGGAAGAGGAAAGAAAGAAAATTATTTACTGTTAATCTGCTTTCTGAGGGTAACATTTTAGCTTCAGACTTCATCTCCTCTAGCTCCTCTTTCATGTCTTGTCTATTTGAGGAGTACCTGGGTAGTGGTGGCATCAGCGGCAGGGGCTGCTGCCTTCTTTCCTTTCCTTTAGGGCCCCCAAGGATGTTCAATATGTGTGAGTACAGGGAAGCCCTGCTCCAAGCTGGAGGGCAGCAATTAAGTCAGTAAAAGGGTAGGCTAGAGGGCAGACATTTTGGGGTATTTTGGTATTTCAAATGGTATTCGGGAAAATGGATAGCATTCTGCTCGGTATTTATGGTGTAGAGCTCTGCCTGATTCACATTTCACTGTAAAACTGTTTTATTCTGTATTTATTAACTATTGCAGACAGACCTAGAAATGGTCACTGAAGACCTTGCACAGAAAGTGAACAGGCCTTACCTTCGCACTCCTCGCCATAAAATCATCCGTGCAGCTTGTCTTGTGCAGCAGAAGCGGCAAGAGTTCCTGGCCTCTGTGGCCCGTGGTGTTGCTCCTGCAGATTCGCCAGAAGCACCCAGGCGCAGGTAATCTGAAGAAAATACTACGCAAGTCAAAATACTTCATTGATAGCTGCCAAAGTGGGTGAATCCACTGTCATCCTTTGACAGTGAGGTAAAGTGGAGCTAATAAACTTGGTGGTTGTAAATCACCAGATTTCCAGTGGCGACCTTTCCTTGGACATTTGATCCTTGTGGAATTACAGCTTTTCACTGAGGAAAAATGTGTTTGAGAATCACTGCTCTGTATGATGCAACCTAAATTGCTTCCTCATTTGTAGTATATTAATGATTACATGTCATGGCTTCCATTTCACTTTTTTCCTTCAAGATTGTCAGTAAATACCTGGTACACTCTAAAAACCTATGAGTATTTTCTAGAGCAGTTCTGGAATAGTCAACAATTTAATTGTATGGTTTTCTAAATGAATTTTGAGGTAAGAATTAAAGCAGAAGACTGGTTAAGTTTGGAGAGTTACAATCACACTAGTTTTTAGATGTTGATAGGTTTTGAAGCTCTAGAGGTTGTTCATACTTTGTTCTACATCTAAACTTCATGGTATATATCTTCATTTTATAGCTTTGCTGGTGGAACATGGGATTGGGAATATTTAGGATTTGCATCCCCCGAGGTAAACTATTTCTTTTTCTTTTTTTTAACTTAGTTCTGCATATTCTAGAAACACAGGTATGATCGCAGTCCGCATGAAGAGCTTCCTTATTTTGATTCAAAGCATTTAAAGTTGTTTTAAGCTTACCATTTTATTTATTTTACAATAGCAGGAAATATATGTGTAGCCAATTGTGCATTGACTCTAAACAATGCCTCTAACGTGGCTATGGTTATTGAAGGTGGCATTAGACAAGCTATGCTATCATTTCAAAGTACCTAACCAGTTTTAAAACGGTATATGAACTGGTGTCTATGTGCTGGGGAACCTTCAAGTAATAAATATATGAAATAGTGTGGATTACTTCTGAAGGCAACATCAGTTCAGTAGAATTTCACAAAGTCTAAGAAATTTCCATCCTTCTGTAACAATCCAACAAAAACATAGTCGTACACCTAAATATCGTTAACCATTTGAAAGGTTTCTTTTTATTTTTATGTATTGAAGCAGGATGGAAATTGCATACTCAGATGAACTTCTGCTACTTAATCAAGAATGAAAAATATAATTTTTAAAGTGAATATTCCACTATCTATATATGGGAAAGAATAAATAATTTTCAAGACTGCACTAAAATATAAGAAGCTTCCTATAAAGCTTTCCTTTATCATCTTAATTTTTATTTAGTATTTTGAGAACATTAGATTAAAGCATTCCATTAGGAAGGAGACTTCATTTCAGCATTTCCTTGGTGCTGTTTTCTTCCTAGCTAGTCATTTTAAAGTATCCTGGAAGTCTCCATGTACTTTTTCTATATATTTCCTTTGCTATTGTTGGTCAGCATCATGCTGGTGAGAAAATAGCTTGCTTCTCTACAAAAGATCAACTTGCTTCTCCTGTCTAGTTCCTCTAGTCCTTTATTTTGAAATAATTCCACATTTGAGAATACCAAACTCACTGTGATGTTACAGTATCATCAGAGGAACTAGTTATGAGAAAAAGCTGATAAGAAATATGTTGATAAGCTGTTTAGCAGTAGGTGCCATTGCAGTCGTGCTTAGATGATTGCTTATGAGTTTTTGTGATTTGCCTGAATGTGGCACTGTATGATGCAAGTTGGTTTCTTTGCTACGTAGCTATCAAGGATACTTGCAACCACCTATGCTAAAGGAATTTTGTAGAATTAATAGCGGTCAAATTTTAGTGTTTATTTTAGTGAGTTTCAGTACAAAATTTTTGACATAGAACTGTACTTTTACTGACAGGTAGTAGCATGTCTGTGTATACCAGATTATTACAGAAAACAAAATCTTACTGGTTTTAGCAAGGAACACCGCTTGTTGTAGACCATTGTGTGAAACCATGATGTTCCTACCCAATAAAATTAAAACTTCTTTTGTTCACATGTATAAAATTGTTCCAAGTAAGCAGAAATAAAATTTTATCACTAGTAATCAAGATACCTTTCTAAAGGCGAAAAAGCAAGCAAAAGTTAAATGGCTATCAGTAAAATCTATGATTTTATTGCAAACACATAAGAGAGAAGATCTGATATGACTATTAACTCAGTGATCACTTCTCATTATTCCTTATCCAATTCATGGTTATATCATTACATATCTTTAAAATAATTCAGCTATATTGTTTCATACCAAGATTTGATTTTCTGTTGTTAGTGCTGCCGCCTTCCCTTTAGGAAACTCCTGAGCTCCCTAGGAGCTGGACAAGTATTTTAGAGAAGAATCACTTCATGTTTGCCCTGTTCTTTATGCTGTTCCAGAGGCTAACACGCATCTGCTACTAACCACTGCTGAAGGCAGAGTATTGGACTAAATGGACCTTTTGTCTGGTCCAGTACAGCTATTTTTATGTTCTTACAATTTTCATGGATCTTCTTGAGTAGATAAAAATCTGCCCACACTGATAAAGCTGTGACTGTTCTTTTTGGCTTGCATATGTCATTATGCATAAGAACTTGGTCTGAAACCCTTCATGGAAAGACAACATACCATCATCATACCATCAAAATTAATAAGGTCATTATGTAAGAGGAATGACACTTTCAGATTTAAATTTTAGATACTTTAGATGTTGAGATATTCTGAAGAGTTAATGTAAGAAAGGAAAGCTAATGGTAATGTTATCTTTCCCAAGTCATTTGGCCAAATGAAGCCTTTGGATTACAGATTTCCCAACCTGCGGCTCAGGGAAGAAAATAGCAATATTCTTTTCCAAAGACAAGAGCTAGTACCTGTGTGTATATTTTTATTGCCTTCTGCAAATGAATAACTGAAATTAACAAAAGACCTTACCTACAGTCAGGTTCAATGTCAGCTGTACCAACCAAAAAGCGTATCTGGAAACTTGCCTTCAGGCAATAAAATAAATCTGAACATTTATTTCCAAATATTAAGATAATTAACACTTGGAGGGTAGCCTGATGTGGTCAAAAAATTAGTCTTTTCCATAAATGTTATATGAACTGTCTTTGGTAAATACACACCACGTGAGAAATTACAGGCCGCAGGAGTTCAAATCCGTATGGTATTTGCAGCTCAAGTTAGGCAAAAATAGAGGAGATTTGTAATTCATGGAATAAAAATCCATCAAAGACTGTTCAGTAAAAGAGTATCAGCTGTGCCTTAAGAAGTCCCTGAGCCATAGCGTCCTGGAGGCTGGGAAAAGTATAACAAGTCCTGGTGTATGGCTACCCGCTTTCTATAGTCTTCCAAAGGTTATTTTCTACTGGCCATTGTTGGCCACAGGGACTCTGAGATAATCTATTGGTCTAATTCAGGTTAATTGTTTTTATGTTCTAAAATCATTAGTTATATATCTATTTAAAAAGTGATGGGGTGTGTGTATATAAAGTTTGGCATCAAAGCTTTTAAACAAAAAATATGTACTTGGGATTCTTCAAAAAGGGAGATTGCAAGTATTAAAATGTCGGTAATATGCTGATTATTTTTCTTTGCTAAATCATTATTTCATAGATTTAGGATTACCTTGGAATTTTTTTAATTATTATTATTTATGTTAAGCATTGCATGATATAACTCGCAATTTATTTTTCTGAAAACAGGTGATTTTATAATAAACATATAAAATCACACATTTTTTTTTATAAAAATGTGGTGCTTGATACATCAGAAAAATATTACTGCATGCTGCCCTGTATTTTGTAACCTTTGGTTTATGCAGGAATATGCTGAATTTCAGTATCGGAGGAGGCACAGACAGCGTCGACGTGGAGACATGCACAGTCTGCTGAGTAATACTCCGGATCCCGATGATCCCAGTGAGAGTACCTTAGGTATGTTCCTGCCTGGGGCTGTTTTTTCTCTCTTCCTACTTTGGGAATTGCTAGTAGTGACCACAGTGTTTGTTCTTTTGTGGATACACTTTGAAGAAGTTTCAAATACGTGGCTGTATTTTCCAGGATACAACATAAAAGCTTATTTTTGCATTTTTGTATGCGATCTTAGAAGTGTTGCTGACTTCACTGTGGCTGCTCCTCTTTTTAAGGAGAAAAGCATTGATCTTCCCACTAACAAGTCCTCAGCTATTTAGTGCAGGTTTGCTTTTCTGAAGAAATTTTGAAGGGCAAATGCTTCATATGACCGGCTTATCTTTATACCAGCTCTTTTATGCCAATTAAAAGGACCGGTTGTGCATAAAGAGTGTAGGAGAGGGTTCCCCTGCTACAGGCCTGCTGGCAGACAGTCATAAGGCTGTATTCCAAAACCCTGCTCAGAAACTCCTGTACTGGCAGTGACAGCCAGGAAACCAGTTGGCATGGGCTGTGACTTCCAGCATGCTGCTCTTCTAAGCAGTGCTGTGGCTGGTAGCACAGTCCCTTAAGGTCACTGTAACTCGGCTGTCTGCGCTGTCTCCATTCTGCCAGGAGCTTTTGCAAAGCTACAAAAATAGCTCGAATCCACATCACACCATGACGCTGTTTCTTCAGAGCTGCCAGTTCTGTGCTTGATCTCTAAGCCACAGTGCACAAACTCTCATCACTGTGTCTCATGAACTTAAGTCCTATACATAGCTTGTCCTTTAAAAATGAAAGGAGAAATCTTTTACTGAGGAGAAATAAACAAATGCATTCTTTATTTTAGAAACAGTAAAAAGAATATTGGTGAGCTTTGGTCCTCTTATATTACAAATAAAATGCAGAACCATCTTGTTAGCTTGAAGACTTAGAATTTGACTGTACACTTGGATATTGTAGCGATGACCAGTGTACACTGTTAAAGCATGCAAGAGAGAATTTGAGTGTCTCACTTTATTTCATTTTGAGTTCTGAAGTGGGAAATTTAATTTTCCAAAGTCAAACGAGTTACATTTATTTTTATTACAGAGCAATTTTTCTGGAAACAGCATTTGACTTCTATTTTTTTGTTGGTTGTTTTAAGAAAACAGCAATGAGGTATACACTAACAACTCTACTCTTAACTGTGCTGCAATGTTATGGTAAAAGTCAATGTCATGTTAACATGACAGCTGAGTTGTCTTTGAAAGAGTAGAGAAACGGGCAAACATTGTTTGTAATCCACCTGTAAATGCATCCTGTATTGTGTCCATGTGCAGTATTTTCCAGGATTTTCCATAAATCATGTATGTGTCTTAGAAGCACTTTTCCCCTCCTGCCAATGGGCTCACACTCCTGATGGCATACCCCATCTTTTCAAAAAGAAGGGTGTTGAGAGCACAAATCTTTCCCAAACCCCTTTCTTCACCAAAAGGGTTGCCAGGCACTGGAACAGGCTGCCCAGGGTAGATGTGGCTTTTAGGGACATGGTTTAGTGGTGGACTCAGCAGTGCTAGGTTAATGCTTGGACTCGATGATCTTAAAGGTCTCTTCCAACCTAAACAATTCTATGAAATGAGCCAGGCGTTCACTCCTGAAACAGTGGGACTGGTGTTTTGCCATTGTGTAAGAGTTGGCGTGGAAAGAGGGTTATGAATTGGTCATCGAGTCATGGTTGGACTCAATGATCTTAAAGGTCCTTTCCAACCAAAAGATTCTATGATTCTATGAATTGTTTCATTCAGAGTGAATAAAGGAGTAAAATTAAACAGCTGGAATCCAAAAGGAAGGACGAGTTTCTGTTAGTAAATAATAGTGGAGGAGGTTTCCTCACTGGTTCCTCAACCGTTTTTGTTTCAATTGCCCAAACAGACACTCAGGAAGGTGGCAGTAGTAGAAGACATGGCACCTCCATGGTGAGTTCAGCTTCTATGGGTATTCTGCACAGCTCTTCGCTTCATGACTATACCCCTGTCAGTCGCTCTGAAAACCAGGATTCTCTTCAGGTATCTCCCCTAATCTCTTTTCCATTCTCTCTGCGTTGCTTGCCTTCCTCTGCTCTGCTTTTCTGTGTTATTTTGTCTCTCTGCAAATTTTCCTAATTCTTCGATGAGAAAGGGAGAATCTAGGACAACAAATTATACATTCACACCGGTAAGAATTGCCAAACAATCACTACTGAAACAATAGTCACCTTTTAAATTCTGCTGTCAACTGTGTCAGCAAACATTGATTCTGATAAATGACATGTAGGAATAATGAATGAATTTCAGATTTGAGCCCAAATTACTTTTCATCCAAAATCTGTAACAAGTCTAAAGTTCTATTCTGAAAGCAACCTTATGTATTTCCACAGGCTCTGAGTTCTTTGGATGAAGATGACCCAAACATCCTGCTAGCTATTCAGTTATCATTACAAGAATCTGGCTTGGCCATAGATGAAGAAACTAGAGACTTTCTAAATAATGAGGCATCTTTAGGAGCAATAGGTACCTCTTTGCCTACAAGACTGGACTCTGCTCCCATAAGTATAGATAACCCAAGAGGCGCTTTGAGCAGCTCTGAGCTGTTAGAACTTGGTGACAGTCTGATGAGACTAGGTGCAGGCAATGATCCCTTTTCAGCTGATCGTCTTCATTCACACCCCTGCAGCGATACAAGAAGTGGATTATACTCAACATCTAGTGACGCTGACTCCAGCAGTCAAGATCCCAATACCAATGAAAATCTACTTGGAAATATTATGGCCTGGTTTCATGACATGAACCCACAGAGTATTGCTCTGATCCCCTCAACAAGTACAGAAATGGATGAGGATTCACAGCAGCCCAGTACTGAAGATGGGTCAGCAGGGCAACCAAATCTTATAGATACAGGGCTGGAGCCTCAGGAAGAACATGCACTATTTGAGGATGCACTCAAAAATGAAGGCAGAGGAACCCAAACAGAGGAAAGCGCTTCTGAAGAAAACATTATTCCAGGTGAAACAGTATCACAAAGTGGTGATAATAACAGGGAGGCAACAAGCACCCTGGATGCTTCGGGAGATACTTCAAGTCAGACTCCTCAAACCCCAAGTGAATGGATTGAACATGTGCATCTGGTATGAATACAGACTAAATCTGGAGTGAATGAATGGCAGTGACAGATGGTACAGTGTGTGGAGTAAGCATTATGGAGGCTATGATCCACGTAATTACAGCTCAGTTGTAACCACTGACGTAACAACGGATATTTAGGAGTTCTCTTGAATTGTAGTTCTTTATAATAATGTGAACCTTTCAAGGAATATCCTTTGCATTTAATTAGGTAGTACTTGCCTTTTTGCTCTCAAGAAAAAGGAATAAGTAGGTTGTATTCCACATTCCTAATACAATGCAGCATCTGTTTAGCCTTAGGTTGATGATCCTTAACTTGAAAGTATGGATTAAAGGCTTACACTGATTATTTTGGTTGGTTTTCCTAAGAAATAGTTTATTCCATTTTTTAGAACTCATTCTTTCACCAAAATAACATTTAGCAATTCATTTGCATTTTGGTTTTGTTTTCTGTAACTTTTCTTTACTCATTCTTCATTTTTGTTAGCAGTGTGAACAGAAGTATTTAATGCTTCTCTTTAGTACTGCTCCAGGAACAGTTTTAAGGGATATTCTTTCCCAATAAAATCAAAGATTTTTTCATGTCTATTTACAGTCCAAATGTGCCAAACTGTGAATAGTTAGCTGGCGGTAGCCTAACAAAACAGTGCAGTGTTACTCTGTCAAACTAATTCCACAATTCTTTGCAGTGAAAGAAACCACTGGGTAGCATTGCTTTCTAAATTTAACTGGCATGTGTTGCCATGGTGACTGCATTTAATTAAATGTAGCCTGTATCTTAAGTTAATGAAACCTAATGCTGCTGTTAAACAGTTATTTTAAATACTAAAATACAGCAAGTTAGCAACAGCTATGCTGTATTTTAAGAGACACTTTAATGGAAGTGCAATCATAGTTCTTTGTTTTCATAATTCTACAAAGCATTCTATGCACTAATAGTGCAATTACTTTTAATGATAACATTTTATAAAAATATAGGAATACAGAATTTTCATATATTAGCCAGTCCCACGATTAAAGTTCGGATAATACATTCTGCTCAACATGTTACGGTGCCTTTGCCTAACCCAACTGGATAGTTGCCACAGTTAAACAAGTAATTCAAATTCAGTGTCTGTTCTGGAGTAACTATGCTATTAATTGCAAAGACCTCCATAAAACCACCCATGGCCTTGCCTTTACAGTAAATAACTAAATGTTCAGTCAGTGTTTTTGCATAAACAAAACACTGCTAGGTATTTGTTCAATTGCACAATATTCATTTGCTGTGTGATTACTGTTTAGTGTAAAAAAAAATATAAAACAAACAAACAAAAAAAAATCCCCACACATAAGAAAACCTTTTCCTAGTTGTTGTACTGTGAAAAAAAAAAAAATACTGGTTTTAGATTTGCTTAAAAGCATCAATCTACAGTTAGTGAGATACAATGGTACAGTATGTAATTACAACTAGAGTAAGTTGTTGAAATGGCTGTTTTAATTACATATAATCGAAACTTGTCATAACACAAGCAAATTACATACACTCCATTTTAAGTTTTGCTTAACTGTTACCAGAGATTTGTTGATATGATATAAAAGTTTCTTACTACTGAGTGTGTATAGGCAAGTGTCATGGTAGCAAAGTTTATGTATTGATTACTGTGAGTTCAAGTGAGTGTTTTGATAAATAATTCATGCAAATCCAGCTTTTGAACCTTGCAGTCACAGGGTTCATGTTAGTAAAAAGAAATGAGAATATTTTACCTTTACCCCATAAAAACCTAGTTCATTTTGCAAGCATCTTTAGAGAGAATGGAATAGAACAGTCTCAAATCATTTTCCACCTTCTCCTCTAGCTGCCCTACTCCTGACATAATCATGAACCTTTGGACATCTTTGAAAAATACCTATTTTTAATTGTTCTATGGTATAAAATCCTTCAATTAAAAGAGTTCTTCATGAACTATCATCATGAATTGGTCTGAAAGTTGTTCCACTCACATAGCTTCCTTGAATTGTAATTTCTGAATAGAAAGATTCTCACAAAAAGATTGTGTATTGCATTGAGATGTCTTGCAAAGTTACAGTAAGATATGTAAGAGTGCTCTCTGTGAAGATAGTGAAGTTTGTGGGTTCTGGTTTTTTGTAATTTGGTTAGGTTGTGCAGTATATCCATTGTTTCCGTGTTACTCTTACGAGCATGAAATTAGCCTATTAAATTTGTATTTTCTTGGTACTTATTTTAACACCATAGTCATTGACTTTACAATTCAAAAATAAAGTTTGGCAAGACTATTTTGTAAACCTGTTAATTTTATAATGTAAAAAATTTACTCTAACCTTGAATTGTTATTTGCACTTTCATAGTCTATACTTGATACATTCCCACTTTATATACAAGTAGGATACTACAACCATGTAGATGTTTGGCCAAATGAATGCTGTTAATAATATGTAAAATTCTTTGATTAAACATTTATTACTTAAACTAATTCCGTTCTGTCTCATTACATCTTAGATTTATTGTAGCAGATTCTTAAGACCGATGACAGACATTTTTAGGATATGTTCAGTCCTGTGCCAGATTAGCTGGGGACCATATAGTAAGTTGAATGTTTTGATTTGTAAATACAAGGTACGGATGTTCACTAAGCTTTGAAAACAAAATCTAAAATAGTCAATTTTGTCTGAATGGCTACAGCTGTATTGTGCGCTTTTTTGTAGAGTAATACCTTGTCATTACAAATAGTGGTGCTAAAGAGAGGGGAGGGGACTAATTTTTGAGGAAGATCTTGTAAATTAGTGTTACTTAAGTGCACTTAATATCCAGTCTCTGTTGTTCCCAGGAAATTCCAGACTGTCTCTGTTGCGTTAACAGGCACTAAACTATTCTGTTGTTACAGTAATTTAATTAGCTGCCTCCAACAGGCATGCCAAGATGCTGAGAGCTTCTAAAATCTAATGTACAAAGTTGGATTAGTCACTGCAAGGCACTTCCCATCACCTGCTGCTGTGGTGTCACTGCATATATTGCAATGAGCAAGTACTGAGTTTGACTAAGATTGTGAGTATCACAAGAGGGATTTTTGCTTTTATGGCAGCTAGAACATACTAACAAACAAATTTAAAACATACTTTCTGAGGTGTTTAAAATCACAACAACATGCTTCAAAATCAGACACCTCCACAGCCCCGTTTCAGACATGTGTTTGTCAAGGCCAACCTCACTATTACCTTCTCCTCTTCCTCTCTCCCAGCACACACAAGGCAACCCACCATCATACACATGGAGGCTGGTAAGAATGGAAGCCAAACATTGATATAATGATGGATAGTTTCTTTACTAAAAGCTGTCTAGACAATCTACTCAGAATTAGACAATATACTGATTACTGTCCTTATTGCTCTTCTGTAGATCAGCCAGATACGGAAACTTGAAAGATGTAGAGAAGCAAGTGATGATGCAAAACTGAGTGTCATTTTTATCATCTCGTCCTCTTAACTGAAGAGTAAAGCATGAGATGTGCATCAAAAGGAGGAGGGGGATCCCCTGTAAATACTGCACAAGGTGTGTTTGCTGTCAGTCTCTGTACGAGGGCAAAGAAATGAAAGAAGGCTTGACTTTCTGCAATATGCAGAAACAATATGCTTTCATTCCACTTCAAAATTAGGCAAGTATAGAATTTATACTATTTTCCAACTATATAACAACATAAAACAATTTAAGGACTACATAAAAAATTACTAAGAACAGAATAACGGAGTAAAGAAAAAATACTTCCTAACTTGACTGCAAAGCCCTTTTTTCCTCAACTCTTCATAGATCCTTAAGATTACATCTTACCAACAAAGTGTTAAAGCTAATTGTTAACAGGATGGTGTAATTTAAAAATTATGCAGCTCTTTACCAAAATCCTTTCTGTAGTGAAACACAAATTTGAGAAGGTGATTTGCATATATTTTTTCTTCTTAGGTCATATGCATGAATATCCATATAAATGGAATATAAGCAGGAAAATATTTAATATATCCAGATAGATGTTCGGTACTGCAAATACACAATCTTCAGGATTAAGATTACAGTGATTTTTTCATCCAAGCCTGTCTTACTCACCACAAGATACTGGAAAAAAGATGGGAGATTTTCTCTTGGGGTTTCTATATAAGAATTGTTCACTACATAAGAATGATTTACCTTTACATAAATGGTTTTAAGGAGTATTTATCAGTTTATGAACCCAGGAGTTTTTCTATGAGCAACAGTGAACATAAGTATGCAAATTATTTATCAGTTATATTTTGGCCACCACACGTTCTGCTCTAATTATCAGATTAATTTTATTTATAATAATCTTATTTGGAAAAAAAGGTCTTTCTTGGACACTAGCATTTTTAGTCTGCAAATGCCACAGTCAGTCTCACTGTCTACATTTTTTAGCAGGGCAGTTTAGCATGTAGCCAATATCATCATCTTTAGGAATGCAACCAAACAGCAATGTCATATGAATTAGCCAGCAAAGATTCATTAATGCACTTGCAAAGAATACTAGAATTTGTACACGTTATAGCAGAGTTCTTTACATTCTGCAATTTAAATATATATCTTATTTTGCAATTGGTCTTTTGTATTTTCTGTTCAAGCATCTGGAGTTCAAGGCCCTCCTCCTGACCATGATGTCTTTACATATAATTTAGCAGCAGGCACCCACTTAAAATTCCAGTTCTGTTTTTTGGAGCATATACAGTGTTACTGAGCACAGCAGTCCAAATTCCGCTTGGCTATAATTTAGCTGTCCGACTCCATTCTCCGTGATTTTAGATTACTTCTGTCCTGGAAGGCAGAAGAAATTGGTATACTCTTTGGTCCTCTAAGTAAAAACCATGTTTATTCTATTTGTACAAAGTGAGTACACTATACATGGCACAGAATGAAACATAAGGATGTAGACCTTCGTGGCATATATAATGTTTGTTCATTATACAAGGAGATGTGCAAGGTATTTAGATGAAGTAACTTCCCCTTGATATACAGCCAGTCTTGATGGATTTTTGCACTTTCTGCTACTATATAGGTCTTCTTGAAAATAGTATTAGAGATTTAAATTAGGTAAGTGGGTAAGGTAACACCAGAGATGCACTTGGAATAGACTATCAACACACTATGCTGAAGACTATTCTTCCCGATAGGGCAGGACCTATTTCTAGCAACTGTTAAAAAAACAAAGGACAGAACATCTTTTATAAATCATGACATGGGACTCACATGGGAAATCTTTACACTGAAATGCAATTGCAATTTGTTATGTAAAGAAACTATATCATCTTATAATTTCCTATTACATTGCTTTTTCATGCTTGTCAGCCCTTCAGGTTTTGCTTGAGTACAGGGCTTTTGCTGTATTAACACAGCACAGCAGTCCAGTTTCGTCTTTGAAGAAACGTCAGTGAACTCAAATGAGTGTACTTCTACATTCCATTGTAGTAACAACACAGAGAAAGGTTGAAGTTCACTGAGACAGACAAAGAATAAAACGGGGACTGTAGGAAAAAATCCCAGACTAAGCCAGGGAAAAATATCCTAGGCAAGTTTAAATGGTTGCAGAATCCAACAAATACAGCAACGTGCTGCAAAGCTTCAGGGGAAATGAGGTATACTCACAGCTGGCTCATGTACTCACGATTGTACTTGCCATTGCGGGATGGCACAGAGAATGCCAAGGGCCCAGGTGCTAAGATCAGAACCAGGAACATTTCAGGTACTGCAGTGAAGTCCCACTAGAGATAACAAATGAAACTCAGGCTCAGTTTATTGCCTACTACGGCAGGTCCTTTCACTAGTGTAAGAAGAGACAGAATGCCACAAAACTGCACTCTGAGCCTGCCACCTTTCAGGAGTCTGAAAAGGCTCTAACTATGCTGTTCCTCAGATACAGGGACTCCTCATGCAATATATAGAACTACAGCAATGGAAGGCCTTGAGCACTGCTTCAAAAAAATGCAGCTGAGGCTGCATCAGAAGGTGGTGTGTGTGTGTGTGTGTGCGCCTACCTACCCCAGAGGAAAAGTTCATTGGAAAAAAGACAATATATAAAGACAATCCCAAGTAAACAGTTGTGATGATTTTGGCTGAGGTAGAGTTAATTTTCTCCACAGTAGCTAGTGTGGGGCTGTGGTTTGGATTTGTGCTGGAAACAGTGTTGATAACACAGGGATGTTTCGGTCACTGCTGAGCAGGGCTTACACAGAGTCACGGCCTTTTCTGCCTCTCACCCCACCCAGCAGCGAGGAGGCTGGGGGGCACAAGGAGCTGGGAGGGGACACAGCTGGGACAGCTGACCCCAACTGACCCAAGGGATGTTCCATACCATGTGGCGTCGTGCTCAGCATAGAAAGCTGGGGGAAGAAGGAGGAAGGGGGGGACATTCAGAGTGATGGCGTTTGTCTTCCCAAGTCACCATTAAGTGTGATGGAGCCCGGCTTTCCTGGAGATGGCTGAGCACCTGCCTGCCGATGGGAAGCAGTGAAAGAATCCCTTGGTTTGCTTTGCTTGCACTCACGCCTCTTGCTTTACCTATTAAACTGTCTTTATCTCAACCCACGAGTTTTCTTCCTTCTACCCTTCTGATTCTTCCCCCCATCTCACCAGGGGGAGGGAGTGAGTGGCTGCGTGGTGCTTAGTTGCCAGCTGGGGTTAAACCACAACACCTGTTAAGTGCAGCTGACTGAAAAGGACAAACATATGTCATGTTTTTGAAATCTAAGTGTAAAGCAGTAAACTGTCGATAATGAATAACTGAGGTTGGTTTGCACTTAGTATGAAGTCTTGTCCAACTGTCAGATCTCCTTTCTCCATTTTTACTAATTAAATAAAGTCTATGTGATTAACAAATTAATTTACATGCACAGTGGGAAAGTGCATGTTGTGCCTTCAGGAATGAGTGTTGGCTTGCAGCTGTCATACTGGCTTATAACGGAGACATGAAAACATTCAAGAAAAAACATAAAGCTGATGAACTTCTGTAGCCACATTAACAGCAGTACCTACTTTTGTCACTGGTGCAAAAAAGAAATAATCCCAAAGTCACAAGTGAGGTTGCACCCAAGGACCACATCATTGCATCAACATTGTAAAGGGTAAGAACCAAGCCTAAAGTATTTGTAATTGTATGCAGTTTAGCTGGAACCACTAATTCAAATCCTGTTCAAAGACTTGCATCAAAACTGCTCCAAGATCCTCAAGAACGGTCTCAAACTAAGCAGAAACAGTAACCTGTAAAGATAACCTACTAAGCAGAAAGCCTGTACTACTGAATCCCCATTTGCAAGAAGATATAATAATAAAAAACTCTCAGGTGTTACAAGAGTCCTGAGAGCCTGAACTGACAAAACATGAAAGTGCAGAAATACTAGTTTTTATTAAAAGGTGTATTTTTGCTGTTCTCGTATTGCAGAGGCATTTAGAGTACAAATAAATTAGTTCAAGAGACAGCTTTAACATGCTTTAAAAGAATAAAGTACTTGTGCTCATGATGTTATCTGACTTTGCTTGCCCTAGCCATGTACTACGGGGCCAAAACCCAAAGACCTCACAAAATGTGGGGTTAGTTCTTGGCTCTACCACACACTTAAACGAGCAATTAAGACCCAAAAGTTGCAAAGATAGATGCATTCTACTTACACAAGTAAATTGTGCAATAAATTTCAAGAATAGCATTATTTTTAGCTACAGGATTTAAAAGAATAAAACCCGCTTTTCTCACAAGAGACCTAGTAAGTACAGAACCTCAGTACAGGGCCATGTGGAAATGCAAAGTGCAGCAGTCAGTCAGATTCATACCAAATTACATGCATTTACAGCACAAATATTTCTGGAGAAGCACTCCAGGTGTCTCCTCTGCAGCTGATGGTGGAACACTGACATCCAGGAAATCAGAGTAACGTATTCTTCAGCTGTGAGCCAGCAGACTGTAGGAAGCTAAGAGGGAGCAACGCAGTGAAATCCACTGCAGAACAACCCAGCTAAGCAGGAGATGCACAGAGTGTGTGTGGATGTGCATCACTTCCAGTAAATAACACCCTCCCTGAAAGCTCCCAAGAAGAAACGATTCTGCACTGGCAGCCAGTGTGTCACTGACATTCACACTCTCGCTGCCCAGGAGGAGCCTGTGTTTTGTTTTCTCCACTTCTCTGTCCTGTCTATTTACATTTGAAGTGTCTCAGAGCCAGGATGTGTCTGATGACTTCAAAGAGCTTAGCCAAGAGCACCCCTTTCCTTTATTGAGGTAAAAATAAAATAAAGTGGAAATACACATTAATTGGAAGAAAATGGATTTACTCCACAGCTTTAGCTGAGCTTACACTGTGCAAAATCCCTTTTCTAAATCAGGCATTCCCAGTTGGGCCACAGTCTAACAGTTGCCTTTCAACCCACTTCAGCTTCAAAGAAAGTCTAGTTCTATTAAGGAGAATCAAGAAACTGATGAGGACGCTCAAAATTTAGGATCAACATGATAAAACTTGGGATCTTCTAGAAAGGAACCTAGAGAGGGGCACTTCTAAGAAGCTCTGTGCCCTCGTCCCCTGCTAACCACAGCTACCAGGTATTCAGCAGCTCTCGGAACATTTCAGCTATCGTCTACATAAAGAGTTAAGTATCAAGTAACAAAAAAAGTTAACCCATGCTAATTTTATTGCTCATAACTAAAACAAAAGGCATGCTTCTTTCAGTTTTTGACAAAACATCCTAACCACTGCTCACCTTTCAGGCTAGGTAGGGAGCAATCAAACAGCACTGGCAGCAATCCCTGCCTCTCCATCGTGGTAGCTTTACCGGCCTTTCACAAGGCCAACAGAATAATCATACCAAGCGCACTGTAACCTCAAGGTGTTATTTTATCAAGGTTCCATTGAAATGACAGTCATTAATGAAACCACAGTTCGACTTAAGAAATACTGGCTCCTTTCTGCCAACATTACATAAATCTGGTTGGCTAAACCCCATTGAATTATCTTAAATTATCAATCTAAATTAGGTTTCTTAAAGCTTGAGGGTTTTTTATTCAAGTTATTATTTAAAACCAGAAAGAAAAATCACAGTGGATAAGTTATCAGAACAACATTCAGTAGCATGTTTAAGAATATACAGACATATGTAAAGCACATACATTCTACATTTGTGACAGAAGAGGAAAAGACTCTGCAGCATTGTTTTGAGAAGACCAAAGGGAACAAAGCTGAGAGAGGGGAAGATGGTAGAAAGGCCACAGCAAAACTGGAGTTGAAAAAAGCCACCTTTTTCCAAATTTACTTGTTATCCATTAACACTGTAGCTTATGAAATTCACAGACACGAGGTATTAGGCACTTACCTGGGCAGAAATGGACACCATCACCCATTTCTACCCCGTTTCTATGCAGACTAGTGAGGCCATGCCAACATGATGGCACTGGGAGTGTCCTGGCAGCGGAGGACTTCTGAGGTGGGTGGCTGGGAAGGAAGGCAGGCAGAAGCTGAAAAAAAAAAAAAGTGGTGGGAAGAGTTTAAAGGTCTCTGTGAGATCACTGATCTGCAAGATAATCACATAAAACTACAGAGGGATGGATTAAAGAAGCAAAGAAAACAAAACAAAAAAAAGTAACAGCTTGAAAGCTTGAACAGCTTGAAAGGAGATGAAGGTAAAATAGGATTTAAATCAAAGTGAGGAAATAAATTTGGCACCTGAGATGATAAAGTCAAAGCTGCTGTGAAAGAGAGGGGTGCAAGAGAGAGGCCTGTGAATTAGTGCCAACCCAGGCAAGCCCTCCAGCCACTGCATGAGTGGAACATCTGTAAACAGATCCCTGCCCATGATGTCTATTAATTATGCAATTGTTACCATAACTATTTTAATAAAATAATAATTTGATTTTAGCAGTATCCTTTTCCTCTATGTAATCAATGTTAGTAAAGAAGATGATTGTTCTTTGTGTCCATTGAGAACAAGACAAAAAGAAATCAACTTAATTTGCACCAAAGAAGGTTTAAAATGAAACCTAAGGATGAAGGCCGAGCATGGAAACTAAGAGGCTACTGTCCTGGTTTCAGCCAGGATGGAGCTAGCTTTTGTCTTCAGCAGCTCCTGTGTTTTGGAGTTGGTATGTGAAACAAGGCGATAGCACGCTGCTG
>KL274820.1:0-39644 GCA_000699545.1 Podiceps cristatus
TTCCCGCCACGGCTGCCCGGCCCCACCTCAGCCCCTCAGGGGGGCGGCGGCGCCGCTGCAGAGAGGTAGGGTAAGAAAGGTTAAAATGCCACACAGCTGTGAGGAAAAAAGTGTTAGAAACAGCCCTGTGACACCCAGGAGAGATGAAGAGGTGTGTCAGGTTTTTTTGTTTCTGACCTTCTCTAATCAGCAATAAATTATTTTCCTCAAGACTGCAATGCTAATAGCTTCTGTAGCAACCAGGAAGAACCAGTCACCTAGAAACAGGAAAATATAATGAAGAATTCCCTCTTAAGCGTTATCTTCATAAAGCAGCACAAACCAAGATAGTTGGAAATCATTGCCATAAATGTAAAACCTGCTGACATTTGTGCTGGGAGTAGCTGCAGCTTCTCACAATTTCGGATGAAGCCAGCTGATGGCTGGTAGCCTCTAGCCCACACCTCCCATCTCAGGGCACTCTGGTTCGCCTTTACTCACACTGCTGTTGAATTTCACCCCAAAGTGGTGCACGTTAGGTGTGGTTAATCCCTTATTTATCTTGCATGGGAGCTGTGATGTTTAATCAGTGCTTGGGAACAGCTCAGAGATCTTCCGGAGCCAACCCTGTGGCAGACAAAGTCACGTTTCCATCCCCGCGCCCAGGCACTGCCTCACATTTAGGAGTTTTCCAGCAGAACTTTAACAGTCTCTGCAAGCAGTTCAGAAGGACTAAATTTAAGTTTTCTATTATTTAAGATTTTTTTTTTTAATGAGACATATCTGTGTGCAAAGCACTTTGCAGAAAGTATCTGTGGGTTTGAGGAGTGGGAGAGATCTGTGAATAGATTCAAGTTCCTCAGCAGTTACCAAAAGTCTGCTTGAGATGTAAATTCATGCTTAGCCCTTAATACTGAGATCTTAAAAACGTGTGGAGACCTGAGCTGATACTGTCTTTTTTTTTTTTTTTTATTTTGTGTAGACCTTTATCTTCAAACAATAAACCAATACTTTGGCTTATACAAGGCACTGCTGAAAAGAGAGAGAAAGCATCTTTTAACTCCTACATTGTTGTTATGTGGCATCAACAACAGCATTTAATAAAAAAAGCATCTTGATATTATAATAGTTTAAAATTTGTTTTCTAAACAAAACTGTTGTTTGTCTGTAGTAATGTAAATTTGCAGTTCTCCTTTACACTGCACAAATGATCAGAGAAAAAGATTTTAGAATCTCCCCAAAGGAGGGATTTAATTGTAAAACAAAGCACTAAGTATGACATTTATCTGAGATTGTAAAGGCTACAGTAATTAAAAAAGACTAAAACATATGGTGCACCTCCTGAGAGTGGTTAATATAATCTCCCAAACTGAACCTTTTTGGTTACTGAAAAGAAAGAGGAAAATACAGCTATTCTCTTCTATGTTGAATAATAAAATGAGCCTTTAGTCCTGATGAATCTGGAATGGCACTCCCATTTTAATTCAGTTAGTCTGGAGGAGAATGATTTCCTTTCATCTGCTAAGTAAGATATGAGCTACAGTTGTGATCTATTAATGCTTTTACAATATGATATGAGGGAAGGAAATTATCATTAGTGGCTTGTAATAGTCTGACAGCTGATGCCAGCACATGATAGTGCCATGCTTCAGCTGGAGAAGTGTCAGATTGGGTACACACAGCTTGGGCTGATAAAGTGTCCATTTCTGACAGTATGTCAGTACCTGCCAGCTATTTAAGTCTTCCATCTGAGAGGGCACTATGAATTAAACTAAACGTGATGAATATTCACAGCTTTCTGGCTTATGTTACATTTAGGGCACCCTTTCTAATCACAAATGCTAGGTTATATTTCAGTGATGTCATAGATGTAACATGGACCGCAAGAAAACCTTTGACAGGCTTCTAGCTGGAGATGTTGCAATGCAGTCAGATCCCCTAACAGCAGACCTGGAGATATAAACAAAACAAAACCAAACCCACAACAACAACTTGTGTAATCAGATAATACATAGAAGCTGAAAGCCAAATCCTTAGTGGGTGTTAACGAGCACGGCTCTTGTATCTACACTTTCTCCATTCTGGGCTCAGTTCATAGCATTTCATAGTTTTTGAGCTCTCCCTTCCCACTTCAAGGTACAGAGAGAAAGTCTATAAACTTTGAGCTACCAGTTTGAGACTGTGTTTTGTGGAAATCTAAATGTCTTTTCCAAACATTTACATCTTTTGCTGCTGTGCATCAGTTGGGTACACACAGCTTGGGCTGCTAAAGTGTCCATTTCTGACAGTATGTCAGTACCCGCCAGCTATTTAAGTCTTCCATCTGAGAGGGCACTATGAATTAAACTAAATGTGATGAATATTCACAGCTTCTTGACTTTCAGGAAGATAGTCCAAAACAAGGCCAAGGAAAAGGGTGTATTTCTTCTTTCTGGTCCCTGAAAGGGTGGTCAGAAAAATAAGAATATCAGCAAAAGGCAAAAATATATATATGAAAAGAAAAGCAGATAAGAAAACACATCTGACTGCCATTGAGCCAAATTTTATTTAGTATCACACACTTGCCTCTATGATGCAGGCATGTGATATATGCCTGATGTCATATACGTCATGGTACATAAAGTGTATCACAAGAAGACTATCTGATGCTAGGCTCAGGCTAGTTCCCAGGGCAATCCCTGGTATCCCAGGGGAAGATGGCAACCATTACACAAGCATGTGGATATAGCATTGACCAAGAAACCTCTTTCTCAGCCCAAGCAGCCGCCACCACCACATAGAGCTGCTTCCCTGATCTCCTTTTGAACTGACCCCAAATTCACGATTCACTCACTTTGCTCTTGATCATGAGTGTCAGCACCCAGGTGCATGTGCTATAGTAACCACACTCAGCATATCGGCAAGCTCTGTCCTCAGATCTCAGCAGGCAGGAGGGCTGCTCCATCAATTTGAAGTGGCACCTGCAAAGGGAAGAAGAGAAATTTTATCATGTTTTCCCTGGAGGGTAGCCTGAAATGCATAGCCCTCTGCTAGCAGTATTTATAAGGCATAATTTACCCAATTAAATGACATCACTGGTGAAGAAAAATGGGCTGATCTGTCACACCTGCAAAGCAATAAACGTCGGTGACAGCAGCAGCTAGAAGAGCAAACACACAACAACAAGTAGCCCAAACCTTTAGCAAAGGAAGAAAAATTCTTCCCTGAGCGATACCTTTCCTGAAAAAGTAGTATCAAGCCCATAAAAGCTGGTGTTTTTTTTCTCTTTGCTTGGTTTTTTCCTTCTTCTGTATAAGTGACATGGAAATAAAACAGAAGAAAGAGGATAATTTCTCAAGTATTAAAGTATATAAAGTCTTTCTGGCTGCAACTATTTCTGGATTCCCCGACCCAACATTTGCAGTTTCATCCCAGGAGAAAATTGTGTGCCTTGCATTTTTAGGAAAAAAAAATCTCTGATGAATTTGTGCAGATTTGGATATAAATTACATTCAGGCTCAGCTTCCATCAGGATGGCAAGTCTTGTTTGTGACTCCCCAACTGTCTGCAGTGATTGTAGCAGCCTGTAGGTATTCTCTCAAGTTGGGTTTGCTTCATTCATTTGAGATGAGCTCAAAGGCAAAAATATGTTCTCTTCTACCAGATGCCTTATTTAGACATGATTTACATAAGGGAAAAAAAGTGTGAGAAATATCAATATTTGCATTTTAAACATGATTTCAGGATGTCTGTCGTGGTTCATTCATCTGCATTTGGGCTCTTCAATACATTTTGCTCACTTTTATTTGACTGCAGAAGCATATGGGTCTCATTAGCTTAATGGCACGCTTATTTATTTTTCGTCCTTGCTGGCACTTTCGAAGTGCGGGGAGGGGGTTAGGTGAACTATGTTTATATTCAAAATTGTCCATGTCATAGCTAACATGATTGGTAACTCATTGACGCTGGCTAAATACCCAAGGAAACTTTAGGTGATGATCATCTTGGGTTTCCTCTTTTCAGGTACAACGTGGTACCTTTCTGCTAAGCAGAGGCTTTGGAGAGGGAAGGCCATCAAGGACAGCTGGAAGTGTTTGCTGAAGCTGACTTGGGAGTCGCAGCCTCCAGGCATTCACATTCTGAGCAGGCGGTCTTGGGTCCAGTGCTGCCACATAGAAACCAAGTACAAACATTCTTCCTGCAACGAGACAGTGAGATTACAGGTCCTGCTCGAGCAACCAGGTGAAACGGCAGAGAGCAGAAACATCCTCCACTGGTGCTGGATGTTCCCAGCTTAACACAGGCATTATGTGGGCTGCTCACTGCGCCAGTGACACTGGGATGCCACAGAATCCTCCCTGGAGCCCAGGACAACCTTCAGCCCAGACAGGGCTGTTATTAGGCAGGTCCGATGGCCACCTCTAGCTTCAGGTTCAGCTCCATGACAGTTTTCCTCAGAAATCTGTGCAGGTTACCTCCTCTCCCAAGTGAGTTCAACAGGAGTATGACTTTAACTTGAATAGTATTGGAATAGCGGATCTTTTATCTTCCCTGAAGGAAAAGAGATATAGATATATAAAATCATTAGATCACTAAGCCAGCTCTTGGGACATAGAAAAAAACTCTATGTGCTTAGATATGTTCAACAGCCTCTGAGCCCCTCAGAGAGAAGGTGGGAAAGGAAGGACTGCTGCTTGGAAAAGCTACTGAGAAAAACGAAATAGCTGTCTTTGCTAAGGAAATACTGCAACAGCCATTTAACACTCCAAGTTGAGCTCACATGTCGAGACAATACGTGAGTAATTTACCACTTACCAAGTATTAGTGTGCATCAAGCCTAGGGGTTCATAACCACAGACGTGCTAGATATTTGCAAAACCACTCCAAGCAGATCTCATTTTTCACTCTAATCCAACTGATAAAAATAATAGAGCAGTTTTGACCTCCCTTGTGAAATGTTTACATTAGTGCTTCCATTGCTATTTGTATTTCTCTTTTCGCCTTTCTTCCACCATGGGCGATGACTGACTGTTGCAGGATCACCAGCTCCCTTCCAGCAGCAATCCTGCACTGCTTGGTGCCCGCTGTCCCTCGCAGCTGCTCAATGCCTGGCTGCAGTTGGTGTCGCACTTAGACTTTTCTGTTCTTCGTAGCGAGTCCCTGTGGTGGTAACAACTTGAAAGCATTAACACCCACCTGACATGCCAGAGACGAGAAAATAGTTGAAAAATACAGCAATTGATTTTCCTAGCTTCTCAAGTGGTGTTGAACAGCCTTCCCCCCACTTCAGATTTCACATAGAAGTCTCCCACTTAATCTTTCTGTTGTTCCAATGATGCTGGCAAGTTTTAAAGCTGAAATAGGTTGTAGTGGTGGGGGTCTCGTTTCAAAGCTCCCGTAAACCCCCTGCCACTGGGGCTTTCTAGCAGGGGCACTGAAAAGACAGACAGTTTGGCTCACCTGCCCTCATTGTGCTTCCCAAAACAGTGACTCCCCAGAGCCCACCTTACCAAGGGCCATCTTGTAGCCTGCCAAAAATGTCTTCTTATTTGAAGTCTACGTTTTACACTGGAGTCTACCTGATACATAAGAGCATCATTTCTGTATAATTCTGTATAAACTTTGCATAATATAGAAAGAGAAATAACACAAGAGAAAGATTAAATAGAAAATTGCTTTTGTTTCAAGAAATCAGTTCCATGGCAAAGAACCATCAGCTTCCAAAAGCAGATATATCCTTTCAAATTGCTGCATACAGCCAGGAGGAATATCTAAAATAACCAAGGAGGAAAAACAAAAAAAATTCCACAAAAAAAAAAAAAAAAAAAAAAAAAAAAAAAAAAAGGCAGTCTCCAAGATAAACTCTTCTGTATGCAAGGGCAAGTGAAGCTGATAAATTTTTACAGTGAAATTTACTCTGCTGCAGAAGGAATGTCCCCAGGGCCCAGGGATTACATGGCTTATCCAACCTGTCCTATTCCTTGCTCCCTCCTGCTTCTGCATCTTCCAAACCAGAGGCCCCATCAGAGCTTGGGGAGTTCGACTTAGCAGGAGTTTGCGTCTGACCCCTGCTGAGCAGTCCCATGGAAACTAGGGGGATGCTCCAAGACCAATTTCTATTTAGCTCAAGAAGATAATGCAGAATTTGGAGCATTTCTTCATGAGGACTTTTGGTTTTGCATAGATCAGTGGTACAGACTAAGAGGATCTCAAAGGCAGAAGTGCTGCACTCTTCGCATGGGCCCAGCGGGAAGACAGGCAGTGTCTGGCAAACCTCGCCTACCGCAGACCTCCTCCCGGCATCCTGGGCACCGCGTTATTCATCTTTACCTGATTTTGCCTAATTGGATACATGGCCCTTGCCACTTTTGTAGCCTTCCATGTCCATCTTGAGCTGTAAATTAAAAGGTGTCTACCTACAAACCATCTAACAAGGGGTCATTAATTGAGAAAGCTGTGAACTATTACATTATTCTTACACAGAAATCTTAGAGAATGACCTAGTTGCAGTAAGACAGCTTGCCACCAAAAAAGTCACCCTGACAGTCAGGGCTCTGGAGAAACAGGATGGAGGGTTTGGAAAGTGATAAAAAGGCAGAAGCAGTCTCTGCATATTCCCACCGGCTTCAACTGAATGAAAAATGCCAGCTGATGGAACTGTCGGGCACGGGATGCCACCTCCTCCACTGCAAGCACAGATCTTCAGGGACTGTGGGAGGCGGCACAAGGCAGCAGGAGCCCACACTGAGCCCAGACCAGCTGCTGCCGGGGGTCCATTCCTCTGCGATCTACCAATTCCACACTCCATCTTAATAGACGATCTTAAAATGCAGGGGATAGCATCATCCATCCAGAAAAATAACTTAATAAAGCAGTTGGTTGCTGACACGGTCCCAACTTTTTCCAGTTAAGAAGCATTATGCACAACTATCAGCTTCACAGGAGCTGGGATGGGAGCAATAAAACAGTAGGTAACATCATTATGTACCAACATAGAGAAGAGGGGAAACGAGGCTCGCTTGAAATGCTGTTTGCGCTTCTGGCACAGCAGTAACGAATGCAGTGAGAATGCCAGGGCAGCTCTAAGGCTGGAAAAGAGGAGAATCTCGCTGGAATGGCAGACACTAAAAACCAGAGCTAATGAATGCAGCTGCGGTCCCAATACCATTAGTACCGGAGGCTGCATTCCCTTCAAATTCAGGCTTGCAGGCAAAGCTAGTAGTGGTTTTAGTTATACAAGGAATGCTGAATAGGGCATTAAATTGGTCTGCTGTGACAACAGAAAATCCTACATAGGAGTTAAGCAATATGAGTATTAATGATGAGATACTGGAGTTCTGGGCTAATAAAACATGTAGTGTCAACACAGTGCATAACAGAAAATCCAAAGCTCTCGGTTTAAGCCCAACAAGTCTCTTCGACACCAGCAGTCCCACTTTGGTTTCCTACCTACCCTTACACAGGGGATCTGCTCGGCTGATGGTGCATTTTGCATCACGGTTTAAACTGAGCAAGCTGTTTTGTATCTTTAACGGAATACGGCCCAATATTAAGAAATGTTCCCTTAATATTTTGAGAATTAATGATGCATGAGTAATGCAATAGTCTGATCCAAGAAATGTTCCAGTATACTTTCATATTATCAAGTTTTTCCAAACACCTAATTTCACTAACTACCCACGGAATATTGGAAGTGAGTAGTCACCATCTGAGGAAGCAGTGACTGCAGTTTTAGAAGTCAAAGCAGCCACTGCCGATCCAGTCCCTGCCGGACTCACCGAGGGCACAGGGGAAGGGACCGTGAACAGGCATCTGTCACATGTGCACTCTCTTGCTGGAGGCTGTACAGCTTCCGAAACTCACTTGAACAAGTTATTTCCATTAATTTAAATTTGCAGAGAAACTTGCCTGACAGTCGGACAGAAAGCTGTACTCAGGCATATTCACAGCGTTTTTGCCGTAGTATCCGCAGGCACCAGCTGACTGTGCAGTACAGCTCTTCCTGTGCTGCCTGCGAAGTTACAGTTCTGTTTGCTTCTGCCTTGTCAAACCACAGGATTTCTTTTAACTGAAAGCCTCCTCTTAATCGTCATTTTTTTGGAGTTGAAGAGTTTTTGGAACTCAAATGATCATATGGAGATACTTAGTGAATTGCATGTTTTGCCTTGCTTCTGCTAGTTGATTTTTGGGGGCTTTGAGCAACTTGGTCTAGCAGAAGGTGTCCCTGCCCATGGCAGGGGGGTTGGAACTAGATGATTTTAAGGTCCCTTCCAACCCAAACCATTCTGTGGTTCTATGATTAGCCTGCCTCGCTCAGTAGTGTTTGTCAGCTGTGCAATACCTCTCACCAAGATGTTAATGAGGTTGTGTTACAATATATGCAACTTCTGTAAAGCCTGAAGTTTCTTACCAGAAGAATGGCAGCAGATACTTGGCTTTAAGCATCTGCTGCACTTGCTTTGTTGAAGAACACAGGAAAGAGAGACAGTACTTAGCATGAGTTGCGACACAGATGGTAAATAATCACCCTCCGGTTTAGCTGCATTTCTCTTTCCTTTGACAACCATTACTGACAACTGCTAAATTTTGTGGTGAGGACAGCAACAGTGTCTCTATGAACTTGTATACATATTTTCAAAAGAATGGATAGATTTGGGCTTTTTGAAAAGTATTAGCCATTTTCTAAGAAGTTTTTCTTGCAGTACTTAAAGCTGATCTACCTGATGCTGCCCAGCAGCAGAGGGGGTGGTGGCAGACACATAAGATGGGGCTGCACAGCCCCTTGGTCTTGCAGGGTGGGTTGCATGCAGACCACGCCGCCGAGGCCCCTTGTGTTGCTCTTCGGTCGCTCTGAGCTCCTGTTCGTGACGTCTTCTTTGCAGTGCAGTTTGACATTGGGAAGCTGCCCTGGTGGGGTTTCACAATGGTCTGGAAATTCATGGGAAATGATAATGTGTGCACAGTTCACAGGGTGTTTCTTTTCATTTTTTTCTTTTCTTCTTTCCTTTTCTTTCCTTTCTTTTTTATTGCTAAGACTACAAAACCAAATCTGGGATCTGAAAGGCAAGCTGGATTCCTTCCTTGTCATACCCTAGCAATAAAGATCTGTAGAAAAAACTTGCTTAACCCTTCTGCCTAATGAAAACCATACAGTGCTCTTCATGCTCAGCAGTTGGGGGAGAGGAGAGGGCAGGGCAAGGGCAGGGCAACCAGCACTGACTGAGATTGCACCTTCATTGAATTTGCACCTTCCAAAACTAGACAGTGCTTTAAATAAACCTAATTATTTTTTAATACACTTTTTTTTTTTTTTTTTTAAATTTATTTTCCTTTTTCAGCAATGAAAACCAGAAACTATTTCTAGCAAAAATTCAGGTGATTATTAGATTTTCAGCATCACTGTTAGATTCTCCGCTGTTATTTAAACTGACTGGATAAAAGGCAAATGCTTGAACAGAGCAGAAACAGAGGCTTCATTTGGTTCTCTCATTTCCCTGCTTTAGCCCCAATCTCACTTTCCAGTCTTTGCACCACTCCCCAAGGATTTTATCTGCTGCTGGCTGATCTGAGTTTTTGTTTTTAGCTTTCTCTATTTCTACCCAAGTTCCCATAGTAAGTCTGTCAGCCATTTATTACCCTGAGCCTCAGCCCTCTATTCTCAACCCTCCAGTCTGTCTCCACCTGATTGCAAGGCATTTAATATATATAACCCTCTCTCAAAACCTTACCATTTAGCAAAGGTAAATGCTATGGCCCTGCTACCACCTACCTTATGCCAACTGCCAGACTCTCAGAGCAGCAAACAGGCAAATACTTTGTTTGACACACCTGGTTGCAGTAGGAACATTGTTTTGCAAACTAAATTTAACATCCAGAGCAGTGAGTTCCTTTTCATAATGCAACACAAAGTATACAGGACAGCATGCTCAGTTTTCTGTGCCTAGTATGGATAGAAAATTACTATAAACCCCATAAAATATTAAATCAGTATATAAGTTGGTGGCATTGCTCCTGTAATACGAAGAACATGCTGGTAGCTGCAGTTTGAGTATATATGGATGAAAATCACACCTCATTGTATTCATAAATAAGGAGATGAGATTACTTGAATAGATCCCTGAAGTGAAAAATAAAATTACCCCTTCCTCGTAACACAAAGATGACAAATCAGTAAACAGTTGTCTTTCAAAGAAGTGTGTCCGAAAAATTCTGAAGCTACTGTTGTAACCTTGACAAACAGACACAGCCATGTCAATGTTTCCCATAAATCCTTATATAGTGTGAAAAATAGATGTGTTTTTTTCTGCTCCTGAAGAGCTAAACGAAAAATTGCTCCAGCCTTATCCCAGAGCAGCTCGCTGTGCTATTGTGCAATGAAAAGAGATTTCAGAACACTGTGTAAACTTGAAACTGGATTTCAAAAATGTTTGGTTTTTTCCCTTCAGAGTTAATGCTGCTCTTATGCAAAAAAAAAAAAAAAAAAAAAAAAGTCTTTGCTGGTACAAAAACCCTGTTGGCTTCACAGCGCTCTGCATAGGAAAGATGTGGTGCAGTATTTGTTATGCCACACACACACAAACAGTCACCCCATTTACCTTTCGCTAAGAGGCAAGGAGCAATTCTTGGGAGACTTGTTAAGTGGGAACTTACCATGGAGCCATGGATGGTCATGCTACTGAACTGCTCTCCGTGTACATCAGCAATTAGCAGCCGGTGGTGCCCTGTTTCACCAGGGCAGCGAAGCACATGCAGCCTCAGTGCCAGTGCAGAGACCCTCCTGCTCCTGCTGGGCTGTGCTAGGAGTAAGATTCAAAGGCACAGTCCTCCTCTCGCTCACATTACTGTAAGAATATTCTCTGCATTGTAAATACCAGTGGGTTGTTTTCCCGAGGTGTAGTAGTGGCCTTCTTACCCATCCTTTGGTCTAACAAGGAGTTAGACTTGACTAACTCAAAAGGCCAATTAGTCAAGGAGTCAAAAGGCCAATTTAGCATTCAAGGCACTTTAGCAAACAGATGAACAACTCATAGCAAAAAAGTAAAAAAAAAACCAAACACCAACAAGAAACCCCCAGACATTTTTCATTCCTCCATATTAAAGGTGTTTGTTAATAATTGTATTTGACCAGAACACTCACAGCTTCAATTAAGGCCAGGGCTATCAGGTCTAGCTGCCATTTCCAATTAACCAGCCCTCTGCAAAAACTCAGAAATCAGGCTGCTACTTGGAGCAAACAAAAAGGAGAATATTTTGTAAGGCAAAGAACAAGCTGGTGGCAGTTGGTTCAATCATCTCATTCCCGAGCCGCCTCCTGCAATCCCATCCCAGCACTGTAAGGCTGTGTTCCTTGCCGTGACATTTCTACGCTCAGCTGAGAAGTGTTGCTCCGGGACCCCTTCCAGTTCCCCAGGAGAGTTCAGTTTCTCATTTCCTCCAAACCAACCCTCTCTTCCTCCTTTTGTGCCCCTTTTACCTTACTTTTTCGTCTGCCTTCAGCAGAGGTACAAATGCAGCTTCTCCCTAGCAGCTCGCAGCTCCCTGTTAGCTGCCCGCAGGCACCCAGTCCCCTCTGTCTCCTTTTTGTGCATTCGGGCCCCAGCCCTGTGCGGGGTGGTGGCACCTCATTAGACCTTCAGCCTCTTGGGCTTCATTTTGCACCTACCTTTCCTCGCTGCTCAGCTCCTTAGAGAAACACTGCATGACTGACTGACCAGAACAAGCACTTTTTCAATGTGCTTTGGGCACACAGGGCCTTTGGCTGTGTGCCTCACTGCGAATCCTGGGCACGTTCACCTTCCCATATTTTTCTTGCTGCAGGTTGTTCACACAGCAGCCGTTCTTGCAAGCTGGCCTCCACCCTGAGCAACACCAGGAGGACGTGGCCACCACTGTCACTGCTGGCAGCTGAGGAGCTGATGGCACCAGCACAGTTGTGTAAATTATGAGTGGATCTTCATGGTTCATGCAGCCAGAGGAAATGTTTTGTGGCTGCAAAAGATTGAATACAACTTGACTGTGGGTCTTTGGGCATGGTTTTGCTTATTTCTTCATGTGGTATATGGGGGAATGAGGTGGCTACAGAAGAAGTTTTGCCATACAGATGGTTCTGGAGCCACACAGATTTCTGGAGTCAGGAGAAAGCCGAGGCTTTGCATACAGCATGCTCTGAAATTCTTCTTTATCACATTCACATTCCCCACTAACAACAGAGGCATTTCTGACACAGCAGTGGCCAACTGGCAGGCGCACGCAGAGATCAAAGGCTTTCCTGCGGCTCCGTGGCTCTCCAGTGGATCGCTCTCCTCAGGTCAGGCCAATGCTTTGTGCTGAGAATTGTGTGACCCTCATGAACCTGCTGAATCAGGACCAAAACAATGTTTGTCCCATCCTTGCATCTGTAAAGTCTACAAAGAGCAAAGCTATTTTTCGTTAATTGCCAACTATTCCTCTTGGCAAGCTAGTTTTCCTCCCACTTTTATTCACTTTGAAAGAATTACCAAGAGCCCATTTACTCCAACACCACAACGGGGCTGTTAGTACATCCCTAGTTTCCCTTCCAAATTCCCATATGATCTGTCAAATGTTGGCATGTAACAGCAGCTAATCCAGTGTATCATCTACTTGAAATATGAGATAACTAGATTTTTAAAGATACTGTTTAAGCAATGCTTAACAGTCAAAAACAATACTGTGCCTCAAAGAGAGAGAGCTGCAAGCCCAGTTGTAAGCAGACACGGTGAGGAAAAGCAGTCCAACCCATCTTTCACTGACAGCAAGAAGAAATTCTTTCTGTGATGACAGCACAGCTATCGGGGTGGGAGGGGGCGGGGGTAGGATTTTGGAAGCTGGCTTTTGTTAGCCACGTTTGCATCCGGGATCTTCCAGGTCACTCGTCTCTGGGGCAGCCATATGTTGCAGACTGCTTCTGACCTGAGGCGGCTGCAGCCTCCTGCATCACCAGCTTCAAACTCCCATCACTTCTGAGCCCTGTTTTCCACCAGACGGGGCAGGATGGACAGGAGCCCCACAACCAAGAAACATCGGGACTGTGTTTCAATGGGAGCCCAGGCCTGGTACCCACATCTCCCTTCACAGTTTTAAAAATTAAATGCTTTCAGCATCTCTGGTATTTTCCTGCCAACGCAGAAATATAAAAAAATTCTGCTAATTGCTCTAAAACAGAATTTTGAGCTCTGCAACCTCCCCAGCAGTGGAAGAGCTGACTTCTGATTGGTTTTAGTCACAGCCCGATATGTCAGTCTGTGAATATGTTTCTGATACAAAATGTAAATTTCCTCTTTCCTTAATTTCATGCTAATTTGCCTTTTTACTTTACATAATTAGTTTCTTCTCACTGGTATTTATGAATTTAAAATATTTCTTCCTTTTTAGTCATCCATTAAATATCTGGTTTGTCTTTAGTGAGAGCGGAAAGCAGCACAACCATTTCCTTGTTGCCTGGGAAACTTGTCTAAGAGTTATCATTGAATTAACATGTCAGCAAGGCCCTCTTTTAGACATTACCCAAAAATAACTGAGGATTGCAAGAGACTAACAGCACTTGTCTGAAATTCATTCCCCCCACTTCTTCTCAGGAGCGAAGGAGACGAGACAAGTGATACATTCTCTCGCCGGAGAGGAAGGAGACAGGAGTGATGCTCAAAAGGTCCATATCATGACATCATTGTCAAAGCAGTCCTCAGGACAGTCTAACTCAGTATCTTGCAGGAGATTTCTTTTTCATTCATCCTTTTCCACAAGACTGAAATCACAGCATGCAAAATGGTTTGGATACAGCAGAAGCTGTGCCTCCCAGGCCTCCCCAGGCCTTAAAAGGTGAGGGCTATCCGGTTTCCCTGCACTGTGTACAGCTCAAGGGCTTTGTTTTAACTGATTGCTCTTCATGCAGCAGATCTTTTTTGCTTAATATCTTCCACTTCTCAAAGTAATTTCACATAATTGCAGTATAAATGCCCGGGTGGGACTTTTTTTTATCATCTCCCTCGTTCACAGGTTGTCTCTGGATACCCGAGCGCTTTGCACAGTGGACATCACCTTCAGAGTGACTGAACAGGTCTTCCCTTCTCCCAGCAGCTGGAGTTTACATTTTGATTCTGATTTGGTAAGTTTGGGAGCAACACTCCTATTTTGACTTATAAAAAACAGAGGAAAACCCCCAACTTCAGTTAATAATTGCATATCCTGAGCCCCTCATAAATCATCAGATAAATGCGTCCTCACCAAGATAAGCAGATTGGCAACGATAACTATCAGCTCTTTCCAGGTAGCTGGCTGCTCTTTTCACTCAGTTGTCTATTCAAGTAAAGGTCTTGAAAAAGCAGTGACCCAGGATAAACACATAATTAGAAATGCTGCCTGTTTATGAAATGTCATTTGATATTCCTGAGACAGGTTCAAAATAACATCTTTTTAAAATACCTATTGATTTTGTCACTGACTAGTGACATTGGCATATAGAATTTGTCTCTCATATGTAATATTATGGTAGGATCCATTAGAAAGATCAAAACCTCTCTACATTTTTTAAAAGACCATTGTAAATAGAATTTCCTCAGTATGTTCATTGAATGATTAAAGCAATCAAAACTGGAAATAATAAAACACTACATAGAGAATACATTAAAAATTTAATGCAAAACCAGTGTTAGTACATGTGCCAAAAACACAGTACAACAGTTTGTAAGAGCATATTGTGTACATGTGTACCAGTCTAACCTAAAAATCTTTGAGGACAAAGAGGCATCTACCAGAGCACAGGGTAGTATTGCATCACTAGCCACCATCTTTGGGCAATATTCCATGTTCTTGTCAAGTTTTATATTCAATATATTGTACCTAGGGGATAAAAAAGATGTAAGAGAAACATCTTGATGATTAAAAAAATGTTATGTATTTTCTTTTGAGTCAGTACTTCAAGAAATGCCTTCAAGGCCCCTACTTCAATTTTGTGATACAATGCTGCTAACAACCAAGTGGGGTTAGGAATCCCAAGACAGCCTTTACTACACAAGAGAGGATTTGGCTTTTTTTTTCCTTTTTTCTTTTCTCCTTTCTCCTTTTTCTTTCTTTTTTTTTCCCCCCATAGCCACAAGATCCCATGCCCTTCAAGATCATCTGGCTGACCTACTCTTGCCCCAGCGTGTACAGGAGCTGCACAATGCACAACCAAACATCTTCTTACTGTAGCTGAAGTACATGGCATGTGCTGGAGCAGCACTGCCAGGAGCACAGCTCTGCTTTTACAAGGGAGCACATGGGAATTAATTTAGAGCCTGGCCAACCACCCATCTGGGAAAAAAAAAAAAAAAAGAAGGAAAAAGAAAAATATCAGCAACCGAATTTTCTGTAGCTATTGATTAGACTTACAAAGGGTCTGGGAGGCAAGGTTCAAAGCAGCTCCAAGTGAAACAGCAGCTACCAGCAGGAAAACATTTTACAGGCAGCTACTGCTGTTGCTGCATTTGCCCTGACTATTAGAAGGCCAAGAAGGGTTTTCTCCCTGAAGGTTGTTTTGGCTGCCAGGGGACACAGGGCTTCCAGGGAGCTGCTGCAGAGACCAGCACCATCAATACAGCCCAGGCATATGGAAAAACACTTCAGGGATGACACTCAACTCATCTGCACTCCTGCTAACTAAGAGTCCTCCGTTGCTATCAGACAAGAGGCTTTGTTCTTTAATCAAGCTATTACTTCTTTTCAATCATCTCCAACCAAGTTACCTAATTAAACTGAATTTAGATTATACTGGAGCCATATATTTTTGGGTCATTTTACGAAGGGTACTTGGGCCTTTTCTTTCTCACCTAACTTCACCACTGCATCCTGTGTGCACTGCTAGTGAGTCTCAAGCGCTTGCCAATGGCAAGCATCAGTGTTGCATCAGTTCAGAGCTTTAAGGCCTGTTCACTCTTCATATACCTTTGAAGTGGTTATGGTGCTGCAGTTCTACCCAGAACAAAGACATTCTCATCCCTTGACACCCTGCACCACCAAGGAATTTTGTCTACCAGATGGACTGCAGTGAAGAACTGCCACAGACGAGAAGTAATTTATGGTTTCCATTAATTCCTGCCACCAACCACATTAACTGGCATTTATCAGCAAGAAATGGATGAGCAATTAGTCACAGGAATAAAAATGAGGGAGTAGTCCTTGAAATGAAATGAGGATTATTGTTTAAAAATCAAAATTATATTGGCTCCTTTTTAAGTGATTTGGTGGAGAATTTATAGGAGAGTATACCAAGTCCTCAAATGTGAACCTGCTTAATTGGGGGAAAAATTATAACAGGTCTATGTGCTTTGGTGGGTACTGTCAAACTACCGCTAGTACAAGACATTCTTCCAAGATTTAAGCAATAAGGATGAATTGCCTTCAACCCTTCCTGCCAAATAGTCATTAATTTGTACAGTTATGGGGGAATTTCAATGTAAAAGAGGAAGATGAAATTCAGCTCTGGGACAGGCAAAGACAGCAGCACTGGTCCTCCGGCATTTCCGAATAGACCAAGTTCCCACGATCTTCCCTCAGAAAAAGATGCGCTCACGTTCTGCTGCACTTGAAGGCACTTAAACATGGCCCCATAGAGCAAAGTGCTTATTTTAGACCACTAAGCCCATGCAAACCCCGGCCGATGTCAGCGTCCCTCACCTCCGTACCACCCAGGCTGTGTCCCAGGGGCTCTGCAGAGCTGGGCTCCAGACACACGAGTTTGTTTATCCCAAAAGTTCTGGTGATTTCCACAAATTATACTCAGAACACAGTGTTTCCAGGTTAAAAGATTATATCTATAAAAACACTGATATAAGAGAAATATTCTCCGTGGGTTTTTAAAGAATTACAGAGTCTTTTCCTGAACTATGGTTTATATCATTTTCTTAATAGAATGCAGCTGGCTTAATGAATAGAAATATTCAAGAATAATTTATTCAGTGACTGATGGGGGGAAGTATCTCAAATAATTTATGTATGTTCTATGAAACCAATCTATTAATGAAGGCATTTATTCATAAGAAATATGTTCAACAATGATGGTGAAAATTAATCAAACACATTATTAGCAATTATTATTCCACCATTTCTATTTGAGAGATAAAATGTCTTTTAACTATAGCTTCTATATAAAGTGCCCAGTGAAGTAATTATTCAGGTACCGTGCCAGAAATAGTTCAGCAGATTTCAGGGGCAATGGATGCATCAAACAATATCAATTAAACCCATTCTGGCTAAAAATTGCCATGTTCTCCTTTGGGTTTCTGCTACTTTCTTGTTATTTTGCATTATTAATTTGGAGTAATGCTTACACAGAATACCAACAGGAATTTGACAGGAAATTAATGTAGAGACTTCCCCAGAGATCTTAGATGTTGCTTAGCCCATTTTTCGTTACCCAGAGTTAATGAATAATCATCTCCTTGGCAATGGTTCCTAGAGTAGAGACTTGTACTTTGGTTCCTGTTAAATATAGAAAAATAAAAACTGTCAGATAATGGAGGCATCGGGGGGATTTATCTAAAGAAACTTAGTGGGTAAATATCCTCCAATGCAGTGAGTCATTTTCTTGTTCCAAACTGTTAGGAATATTAATATAGCTAACTTCGCTTTTAAAGAAAGTTTTACATTCAAGTAACATTTATTCCTGCTCATTCTAAAGATGCCTGGATGTCTCTTCCACATCCAAAAGCAGCACTCCCTCCTCCCTCAGCTCTACAACAAATTCATAAGTCCAGGGATTTCTTTCATTCTTTTGTTCTCAAGTTGCAGGACAACTTCTTTTCTAGGTGCTTTTCTGGTATTTCACCGCTTAATTTGTTGCAGCCACAAAAGGTGAGCCCTGGAAATAATTTTCCTGTCGGTCTTGTGCTGAGCAGAAGTTGGCCTTTGGGGTGATCTCACAGGGAGCCAGTTTTCCTTGAAAAACCTGAAACGCTGAGCTGGAGCTTAACGCCCTTCAAGAAATTGATTAAATCCCCCCCACTTGCTGATGGCTGCAGAACGGGGGCTGCTGCGGCTGCCAGAGCAAGCTCAGTTTCTCCCTCCTGGATATGCAACATCCCCATCCCTGGCACGTTTTGCAGGCCAGGCTGGGCTTTCTGTAACACTCCTGCTATCTGAGCTTGTCAGTGGCTTCATGTGGGAAGGCAGGACCAAGAGTGAAGCCAGGCTGCAGTGGGAATCCCGGTCTCCAGCCCCTCCAGTGCATTGCAATGGAACCAGAAGGGCACAACGGCCATTTCCAGGATCAGAGCAATCTTTACAGGCTGATCCATAACATCCACCCCAAGGTGAGACAGAATTACAGTGTTTTCTACCAAAGTAGATAATACCGTCTTCTCCAGAGTGTATTTTTCATTGCAAAACGTCACCAGCTACTGCCCAGGTCCCTCTCGCACAGCAGTGCAGACTGCTCACAGGCTGTTAGTGGGGTATGGACGGGCTCCCAGACATTTTATAAAAGCCGTTTGCAAGGTCCGGCAATAAGCTGATGTCAGGTCAGATGCTGTGTATAAGCAGGAGGAAAACAGGCATCAGGGACTGGACTAGGGGCACACTTGTGTGTAGCGACGTGCTCCCAGATCCAGCTTACACACGCAGGCTGTGACCGTGGGGGTAACACACTCCTGCCATCCTCCCGAGTTGGAAACATGCCCCAGCTCGAGGAGGCTGTCCTGGCCCCTGCCGGCTGGTGATCGGGGCACCCATGGGTGCCACCATCTGGGGGTGGCAGTCGCCTGGACTTGCCAACATGTCCCTTCTCCTGGGGCGCAGAGAAGCGCTGGGCCTGCAGGCCCCCTCAGACCACAGGGTGAAAACCATTTAAACCTGCATCAGGAAACACTCAACACAAACTTTGAAGAAATGAAAGGGAAGCAGAGGAGGGAAAGGGTACCCTGTGCACATGCGCTTGGCACTGCAGGTGCTTCCGCGGGCCCACCTTGAGCTGCGCAACTTTTCATTTTAGCAGCCAAAATATGTAGCAAGTAGGTAACTAACATTCCACAAAATGGTCAATATTGAGACCCAAGCTCCAGAAAAGATATCAAACTCCCCGCCTCCCCCCGCCCCCTGCAACTGTCTAAACACTCGTGCCAATTAGGTCAAAAGTTAAATGCGTTTTCCACGAGCACCACAATACAAGAATGTGTGTAAACTAGATCAGATCTTATGGAAAGCTTTTGCATAGACTAGGAACATGTGATCTAGGATCATTTTTCATTTCTATATGTATTGAAGGATGTTATATGCTTGAAATTCTTGTATTTTTAATGCACAGCATAAGGGTTTTTTTCAATAAACTTAGAATGGTAGCGCTGCCATACAGAAAATTCTATTTACAAATCCCATCTCTACACCCTTAAATGCACCTTATTCAAAATTATCAGTTTGAACAAGGACTGCAGCAGATGCAAGTCCCAGAAAACATCACGGAAAGCAAAATTCAAATCAGGAACACAAAAATAAAATACGTACAGGGCTTAAAATGCCAGTTCCGATCTGAAAAAATAAACTGCATACGGAATTGTACTTCTGTTGTTAGTGCCGCGAGGAGACAATTCGCTCCAGCCCTTGCCACCCATGCCCATGGACGCATGCAGGGCCAGGCACCAGCCCCTCGGGGCTTAGAGCGATGCAGTGATACGGCTGGTTTGCGGGAGCACTGGTGGAAGCTGGTTGCTATGTCTTGGGGCTTCTCAGAGGTGAGACTAGAAGTAAGCACTAGAAACCATTTTCCAGTATTTCTTTTCCATGGATTATAACTGCATTTTTCCACTTTAAGGGTTTGGGAGGGGGGTGTTGTTTTGCTTATTCCCTCCCCGCCTTTTTAAAACAATATTTTATAGTTATACTTTGATTCGCTTTTACAACTAATAAATATACCCTCTTTATCTGGTCTGTGTCTACACATCCTTCTTTAAGTAACCCTTTCAAGAACTGCTTGTTAGAATTGTTCCTTGTACCACTTAGAAGTAAAATAATTTTACCAAAAAAAAACCCCCAAACCAAAAAAGTACAAGTCACCCTCCTGCAATGACTTCAGATTAGCTTTTTTCTCTCTCTACCCCATGCTGGACTTCATCAAGAGCAGCTGGGAGGAATTAGCCCCAAGAGGTCAGTGATAGTCTAGAAAATGAGCTGCAAGTAGAGGAGAGGAAGGGGCAGAGACTCCAGCCTGTGCTTTAAGCCCTGCTGCCGGAGTGCAGCCCCTCAGGGGAAGCCCCAAGGCAGGGCAGGTGGCGAGGGCCAGGGGCTCGGGGACACCCTGGCTGCGGCAGCCCCACAGCGGGGCTCCTCCACGACCCCACATGAGGGGATTGAGAGGGGCCCCTGAAGAAGGCTGAGCTCTCCTTCCTGCTCTTTGATACCTGACCCTGAAGAATTGGCTTCGCCTCTCCATGCCTCTGCTTTCCCACCTGAGGGTACCGCCTGCCTGCTGTCGGTACCGGCTGGATGAAGAAACCCCAAGGGCACAGCAAATGCTCTTGCCCAAGCCCACACCACCTTTTTGTAGGATGTGAAAAAACAAACATGGTTTTGAAGTTCAGCCATCCCTCAAACACAGATGTTTCTGTAAATTCAGCCCTCTAATCACGAATAGCAAAAGAAATCCAGCCAGCCAGCCTACTGGGAACAAGCAATCAGCTGTGGGCATTACCCCAGATTTGATAAGCTCGAAGTCCAGGTTTCTGTTGGGAGAGTTCAGTCTCCTCCTCAAATGAAAACCAAAACAAACAAAAAAGGTAAATGCACAAAAGGATCTATCCTGAGGTGAGCACTGAAGGCCTCTGAGTAATTCAGAGGGCAGCTCTCCTCTCCTGTCTGCATTCAGCTTTCACCTCCCTGGGCACAGACTAGCGAATCATCATCTTTGCAATCAATTCAGATTAATACTCTGAATTTGTGCAATGTTGCCTCTGTTTCTCAGACTCCCTTGAAAATACTAGCAACTTCAGAGCCAAAATGGGAATTTTTGCAAGGATTGCAGGATGAGGTTGTCAGAGCTCGCCGAGATGCAGGAGATGATAAAATCCAAATTAAAATAACTCCCTTGAAGCAGCTGCAATGTGCAACTGAGCACAGTGTTAAACCAAAGCCTAGCCACACTCTCTGCAAGGACACTTATCACTAAAAAAACCCAAATGTGTTTCTAAGATAACTTGGTAAAATTGTGCCACTGGGTTTTCCAGGCGACATCCATGCACTTTCCAGCGTGGGCAGGCACCTTCCCGGGCAGAAAGCTGGCTGGTTCCATGCCTGCCGTGCAGCCTGGGGAAGGAGGAGTACAACTAGGCCTATGGATCCAGTTTCTTCTGTGGCAGAGAAAAGTCAAGGTCTTGGCTTCAGGAGGTTGGTGAGCTGTGCTGAATTAGGGTTGGACCACGGCTGGATGCCGGCTCTGCCCTTGCCGGGCAGGGACTGCTGGCAGCACAGGCAGGCACCTGAGCCATACCGTGCCCTCAGCACAGGGCACTGACCGCAGAGCTGATTGCAACCTACCAAACACACGCTGGGCCTTGAGCTGCAAGCTCCTCTTCCAGCCGCCAAGACCTGCGGGGCCCTTGAGCAGAGAGGAGCTTGCGGTAGGAGCTAATCACCGTGATTGCCCCATCAGCAATCACTTCAGGCCTGACAGAGAGACAGTCATCACAGGGAGCTGAACAAGAGAGATGCTCATGTGTTGTAGTACACTGATCACTTCATTTGGGTGTTTCTTTCTGCCATCACCATCCATTTGCTAAAGCAGGCTAGGGAATTAGAAGACTGAATGCACAGAAAGTGCTCTCAAGTAGGTAAGTGTCTGTCTGAATGTGGATCATTTCTCTTTGGTTCGGGTGAAAACAAAGGTATTTAAAATAACATTTGCATCCTGTAAGGGCTCCCTCAATACTTCTGCAGACCAGGACAGCAAATGGAGACTTTGAAAAAAGCAGTAGCTGCATAAAAGTGATGTTGGGAAAGCAGGAGGCAGAAAAGTACAGGCAAAAACAGAGAGTATATATGATGTAAAATTATTGTTTAATTGATATACTGCAGGATATTGTTCTAATGATATGGGGAAAAAGAAATAATGATCAGTTAACTCATTATTAATGTTCATTTTCTTTTTCAGAATTGCCAGCAGGTTGAGTTAATTATTAAGCATGACAGTTGGGCTTTAATATATCAGCTATAGATTCCAGTCACAGCAGTCTAGTTCAATAATTGGGTTTCTTTCTGCTTCACTTTGACTAATAGCATACTTACAGCAATTATTAAAATTCATCATAGCACAAAAATAGGCCATTTGAAACCTCACCAAAAATGGCAGCACAGCAGACCTCTGCTCGTTATTTAGCAGCAAATTCAAAACAGCGACTCAGAAAATGTCGAGCAGCTTCTCTGATAACTTTTCAACAGTCACAACATGAACGCGGACATCCAGTGAAAGGCAATAGCGCTTCAGGCGAGCCAAGGCAGCGCCAAACTAACGAGCTGCTATCGCTAAGAAAGTGCATTCAGACTTCACAGGAAAATAAACTTCCCCCTGAAAATGCAAATTCATACATGATTCTTTAGCTACAGGTAGTTCAGTCGAGCCAAGGGAGGTTACTAGCGTCTGTGGAAAGGCAAATGTTTTAACACTATATCATCAGACCGTCCGTTGAGACTTGATGGTCTCCCTTCGAATGGCTGTAGGTGCCAAATAGACACAGCTTTTGCCATGAGGAACTCAAAATCCTCGTTGCTCGTCTTGCAGACTCTTTAAAGATGTTTAATTTCAAATGTGAGCATAGCTCTGCATAAGCACCCTAAACTTAAGTCCTAAAGGTACTAAGGCACCCAGCAGAAATCCTGCAGATTCCCACCACGCCAGAAAGGACTGACAATTAGCCAAGGTTTCAAGTGATGAAAGATATAATTCATTATAAAAGTACAGAATGAAACTAGAAAACTTGAGAGGAGCCTGGTGTTTATAGCCACTGGAAGAGGCACCAAAGGTCTGCAAGGTGCATACTCACCATCTCGTCCCCCAGGTCCACCAAATGGATGGAGCCCAGGTTTTGCACAGCCACAAGGTATGATGAAGGGATCAAAACTGTTGTAGACTTGAAATCTGTTCACAAGTGAAAATAAGGACAGAATAATCAAGTAGACGGTTACACAGAGCCTAGTAAAAGCCTCGCTACTACAGTAGGCTGTAATAAACGTGTTCTTAAACACGACCCACGTAAACTATCACATTGCTCTTGCACACATCGCTTGGGCTCTGCTCAGGCAACAGCCCTCGAAACAAGTCCAGTAGCTACTCTGCTGCCAGGTGGGACTGGGAAAGGGTTGTGCCCTGGCCACAGGCCAGCAGCCTTCACCACCGGCGCAAGGAGGGCGATGTCGGCAAGAGTAATCGGTGTCACCACAGACCAACAAAAGGAGCAGGGAGAAAATTTCTGTTTGCACCTTGAAGCTGAAAAGGGATCAGTTTGAGTCTGAACAGCACTTCCCCCCGTAAATTATCTTAAAGTAAAAGCAAAAGACTTAGTAATTAAGCAACCCTCAGATTAATATTTGAGAAAACCTGAAGACTGGAAAGATACCCAAGACAGACTTCACAAGATCATTCAGTGACATGCTACTTCAGAGCTGAAGGTAAAACAGGTCACAAAGCACCTCGTCCTCCGGCCATTTTTTGTCAGTAGGAAAAGATTATGGAAGTGAGGAGACACCAGTTTGTTGGAAGTTTTGCTCTGAATCAAAACTCCTTTGGCAAAGGAGCAGCAAGCTTTCACGCACGGTGCTTTATCATTTCATGCTATTGTTAAAAGCCTTATTTTATCTGCTCAGCTGCTGCATAGCGCATCATTTGGCTGAGCAGGCTGAGGTTTGGAACACTAGAGGATATATCAGAGCAGTGGAAATGATGCTAGAATTGTTGATTTGCATAGTTATCTGGTTAAATGATCATCTGGGAAAAGAAATTCTATGTATGTGTAATTAAGCTATTTAGAATTTTTTGCAAATTAATCATATTAGATATTAAAAATATTCCCTATTCTCATGTTAAGAAACAAAATGATTCCTCATTATTTTCATTCTGATCTTACTAGAAATAAGGAAGCCAGACTTTGGTATCTACCTCTTCTGTTACTACCTATTGCACTGCCAGAAAAGTGCTAAATAAATGAATTGCACATTCCCTGCAGTGACGAGCTGATCTTTTAGGCCCTCTGACACAGAGATACCAGTGAGTCAAACAAACAGAGCTGTCTGGTGTCCAAAATACTGTGTCTCTAGGGGTGTTTGCAGTAGGTGGTCCCAGTTAAGAGGTAGGCAGCTGCACAGATGACCAGAGGAACCATAGCCATAGGGTTGTGTCTGCTATGAGATAATTTAACTGTGGCTCACCCAGAGCTACTTTTTTATTTCTTGATCTTTTAATTTTCAGGTTTAAGTGTCATGTTACTAATATTTACTGGCCTGAAAAAATCCTGGAAGCCTTAAGGAGGGATATGAGGGAGGCAGTAAAACAACTGCCTCTCTCATAGAGAGATGTATCTAAGAAAGAGAGAGACACTGTTGAAGGAGACCAGGGGAGGATGATCAAGTTTGAAGTATAACTAGTACCAAAGGAAGGATGCCATGGCCCGTAACAATCAATGGACCATAATGTTCAAGAGTCTTACACCAGTGCTGGGGGTGGCAAGGGGCAGAGTTGATGTCAATGGACACATCAAATTGACAGGGAAGTCAGCAGTACAAAAAAAAAAAAAAAAAAAAAATTATTCTAGATCAGTAAAGTGGCTATGGAAGGAAATTAGGAGATATGAAATATTCTGGAAAAAAATAAAAATCATAATTAAGGCAGAATATGAAAGACTAAGCCAACTCCCAAATAGCATCATGCCCCTGAGCAGTGTGTGAGCATCTCTAACTAGTGAAGATCAACAGACTCGGTAAAAAACTGGCAGTGGCTGAGACCACCGGACAAAACTGCAACACAGAGGCAGAGGCAGAGTAGAGAGGATAAGAGCCCATCACCTCCACCTCGGGTATTTTGGCTAGGAGAAATATTCTCTGAAGTAAAGCTTCAGGACTTTACTGTAAAATATTTATGTCACTGTTTTGAAAAATCTATAGGCTATCAAAGTCTGTGACAAATCTCAATATCCCTTTTGTTCCCCTTTTATTTCCCCTCTACATAAGCAGCTGATCCACTTTTCCTGGGGAAAAAAGAGGCAAAGCATACCAGTCCTACTGCATACTCTGTGTACATATAGTACATAACTATACCAGTATATATAATCCTGTATGTGCATATTGAAAGTCAATAGATTTGTATTTTAAAATAAATTTAGAAAATGATGACCAAAGACACTGCATTACACTGGAAACACAAGAACTGCTAGCATGACTGTAAGGAAGAGAAAAGGAGTTCAAGGAATAAATATTTGTAATACATATGTATATGTATGTAAAAAGTATGTGTACATATATATGGAAGGACATATATAAGTAATACACATGCACAGTATGTATGTAATACACATGTACTGTATTTTTCTTTCCCCATATGGTGATACTTAGGTAAACAAATCCTAGGATCTGCAGTAAAAGATGCAAAGCTTTTTTCAAATACAACCTTTCTTAAATGCAGTGTTTTGTGCCAATATACGTGTGAAAATATGATTCACACAATGTTATGGCAAGAGTTAAAGGTTTTCCATAGCAAGGAGCTCTCCAGGGATTTACTAAAATACACAAGGTTTTAGGTGAAAAAATCATACATATGGCATTCACTTGATTTCTCCCCAATTTTGGACAGTAGCCCTCAAGTACATATGAATCCTGGCTGACCTGCTTTACGAGTCTCTGTTTGAGAATCGCCCCAAGGTATTCAGTCAACTTGCATGAAGGGTTGACATAATCGTTGAGACCCCTGGCTACCCTATAAAAGATTTGTTGGTTGGTTGGTTCTTGTTTGGGGCTTTTTGGCGCTTCAGTTAATAGATCACAGAAGATGCAATGAGTTCTCTGGGCAGAGGTGGTGCCTGTCTGGGGGCAGAGGCTCCACATTCCCCAGTCCCATCTTCATCACTGATCTAGTGTGCGTCGGCTCAGACTTAAGACAATCAGCTTCTGCTATGCATGCGATGAAGTGGGTAAATAAATGGAAGATGCTCTTTTGTTATGGGCCTAACGCCACAGTGCTAGTTAGTTGTATTTACTGAAGGCTGCAGGATAAAACACTCTAAGACAGCATCCTGCAGCACTGTCTTCCCTCTTGGTTTTCCAGTTGCCCTTGCAAGGAAAAGGCTTGACGGGAGCTGCTGTTTGGACTGCTTCAGCTTCTCCTGCACCCACTGAGGGCAAGGCGGGCCCAGGGAGACAGGCCCGGGGAGGTGCTCGTGACTTCACAGTGCAGACCTCCCAAAAACTTCTTCACGCCATTTATCAAACACATCTCCTTACTCCTTCATCTCAGTTGCTACTTACTTCATTTAGATGTCTTGAAGAAAAATCATAATCTCAACCTGTAATAGTTGCGACGATTTTCTTTTGTCTCTCTGTTTCAGCCTTTTAGACTACTCATCCTACTATGATAACCAGCATTTGGGAAAATATCAGAAAAAAACATTCAATTACCCGATACAAGGCAGATACTGCTTTGGCATTTGAAGTAACGGCAAGCGACTGTCAGCTCAAAGGCTGCTTTAGCAAACTCAGAGCAGCTCTACACCAGCGTAGCAGTGCAAAGAGACAGCGTGGACCCACCAGCCCCACAGTCCTCTGCGTCGTGACAAACTTCTGCTCATCTCCTGCGCGTGCACAGCCTACCAGCACAGCGCCCAGCAACTAACAGAAAACAGTGGCAGGAGTGTACAGGATTAATTGTTCTTGAATAAGCATCCTCAGATAGCATCAACATCCCTTCTCAAAGCTCAGTCCCACACTTAAAGCATGAAAACAGGTGTGTGTTCTTCAAAACCCCATCAAAGCACTTGCTGGCACTGGCACCTTTCTCTAATGAGCTGTTTGCATTCACTTTGCAAATTTCTGTTTAAAAAGAGGATTTTGATTTTTTTTTAAAAAAAAAATAATAAATTATTCATTAATCTACTCAGGCAATTTCATACCTTTCCATTCTAATTAACAGTAGCAATTAGAAAATAATAAATTGGATTTGCACAATACTCCCATCTCTGCTACGTAATATGTGAACTTTGTTTAGAAGTTGCAGGTATTCGTTGTCTTTAATATTAAAACATTCAAGAATTGAAATTGTTATACCCGAGGCCAAAATACTTCTGGTATTGGTGTCCATTCCCCTCCCAGTTGTGTTGCATGTCTGGTTTCCACCAGCTTGTAAGAACCTCAGAGGGGTGATGGAGGACAGTATCAAAGACCAATGGAGGCTTTTAAAAACCCACACACTTTGTTCATGTTTCAAAACGGTGTTTTGTTTCCTGTTCTCACCCTATAGACTATGTATGGGCACTCTCTAAAAGTCACCATTTACTCTCGCTCTTCTGGGACATCCAGTTTCTTTAGAGCCAACAGTCTCTCAGTGAATATCATTTTGGTGCCCCAAATGCTTGAGTTTTTAATTCCTTTGGTCACATTTTTTTGATCAACTAGACGCTTCTTCCAGAGGTACCACTCTGCTGGACATAGTGCCTGGTTATGTGTGAGTTTCTGGAGTCAACAGCCTGTGCAGCACAGAGATACCCTGCGGAAATAAGAGTAGGTATAACTGAAGCAGATGTTTTGCTCATATTGGCATTTGGGTCAGAGTTTCTGAATCAATCATTTCAAAACATCAAGTAACTGAAAAAATATTGATATACAGGCAGCCTTCTCACACAGGAGTGATATGTGCAATAGAAACAACAAATGTTTTTTTAAAGGCATATTCATTCTTTTCTGGGACAATTTCTGAATCAAGTGCTGTAACACAAAAGCATTTTTTCAACTTTGAATTAGCACCTCATCTTTACAGCTTCTGCAATGCCAATTGGTTGCTGAACTCCACCTATGCATGAATTAGTGACCAATTAGCCAAAACCCCTCATTCTTGTCACCAACCCAACTATAACTATGACTCTGCATGTGCAGAAATTATATAACGGAAGATTTTCTCCTCTTAATAGCAATAATACTTGTAGCATTAAAGATTGTAGCAGACAGTTTTACATTTTAATTAAAAACTTGTCCCCAGAGACTCTCCAGAGTTACCTGACTGTTTAGAAAGTCCCAGCTCCCTCAGACACCACGTCACCTGCCAGGGATAGTTTGTTTCGTGGCCCATGGTGGCAGAAGACCGCTGCTGCAAGGCTGTGATGCCAGTGGTCCATGCTGTAAGCGAAGCAGATGCTCTCTTCTCTTCCATTGCTACCGATTTTCTTTGGCAGGGTGTGGAGGAGTGGGAGCTCTAACTATTGAGCTTACCTGAAGTTGATCAATAGAAGCATCTACAAAATTGTTTTTATCATCTGTGCTTCAGGGCTAAGGAGAAGAAAAACCTGCAAGCTTTTCAGGGGTCATTTTCTGCTCTCAGGTGACTGACTGTGCTCTCTATGGGAAGCTCCCACCTGCCTGTGCAGCTGAGCTCCTGCCAACGATTGCCTTAACCTATCTCGGCTCATGTTGTCCCTTTTGCAGGTCCCAGGTCTGCTGCATGAGAACCCCTCCGTCGCCGTGGCTGTGGCTGGCTGCCGTGGCTGTGGCTGGCCGCCCCATGGCCACCCAGCCCCCTCACTGGAAGGGTCCCGGCGGGGTACCGACAGCTCTGCCTGCACTGGGGACATCAACTGCTGTATACACACCTCATAAAAGCGTTACAAACCACCGGCGTTATGGGGGTGTATTTCCATTGCTGTAAAGTTATGTCACTGCCTCCGTAGTAAAATTATTTCAGCAGGTTGTAAGTCAGGTGTAAAAACTCTCTTTGGACTGAAACTTGGCATGTGCACGCATGCAAACACACACACAGAGCCTGATTTCTGGGAAGGGGAGAAATGGGGGGGGGTGGTGGTGGTGGATTTTGCACTATGTCTGAATCCTGTGCAGAGCAGAGGATTTTCTGTGGAGTATTTTCATTTCAGAAGCTGCAGAGCTCCTGCAAGAGCAGTGGGGAAAGCAGGGGCTGCTGGAGGTGGGATGGAGACAAAACTGCCCTGCACCACCATTCCCAGTGCCCTCCTTCCTTCCTCCCAGCTCTGGAAATGGAAGAGGAAAGGCAACTTGTCTGTTTGTCATCAAGGTCCTTTAGGCAAGGGATACACGTGTTCCAAGCTCAGTCTAAAACGATGAGGACAGACCAACACTTCAGACCCCCTGCGCGTACTGCAGTGCCCCAGTGCAGTGTTAAGGGAGGGATTCTTGGCAGCCCACGGAGACTGGAGACAGACTAAACCTATCCTTGAAACCAGCTTTGTTTCAGATTCGTTTGGATACACCTGTATGTTACAGCATACTGCAGAGGAGAAACGCCTTTCTATAAGCAGGACTCCACTGGGCCACAACTAAGGAGAGCAAAACCCCTGCTGACAGAGACCCCTCCGGCACCGGCACCACCATTTCAGCGTGAGTATTGAAAGATGAAGCCATGAAACTGGAATCCACGTGCAACGGTGCTTGGACGGGACATTTTCAGTGTAGTGGGAACAGGGGAGGAGTTTTTAAGTGCAAAGGAAGAGCGAGCATCTTGTTGTTTCTTCAACCAGCTCTTCATTTCGGAGCTAGAGTCCTCCTACCAGAGGAGAGTCTGGCACAGATTCACTGTAACTGCAGCATCCTTCAGATCATTTGCAGTTGAAGGTGTTTAATATACTCGACCTTTTGTAATGAAACAATAACTACATTTTCTTCACACTTACTGCACAGCCTACAAGTCTGTAAAAAAATTGACTGAACCCAAAGCAGTCATTTGCTGTGACATTTTGCTCCCCAAATAACACAATGTTCCACCTTTATGGCAGTTTTCCTGTGGTTTGCTGGGCCGAAAATCGTGTCTAGCCCATGGGAGGTGAGTCATTTCCCTGTGTGCTTCCACTCCTGCTGCAGCTGCAGCCCTCCTAGACTCTAGATGATGAACGTATATAAAGAAGAAACATATAGAAACACTGTAAGAATGTATTAGCATATTATCTGGTAATAAAAAAAGGGAATGTGGTTGACAATAAGGGTATTCTTATTTAATCTCATGTAACCGTACTTAGTGATATTAGTGGTTTGAGAATTGCCATCTGTCATCCCAACTAGAAATAATCTGACTTTCTGGTTACACACATCACTGGAACGTGGGAACCCATCACAGCTACGGTTTTTCATGGTAAGTGCAGCAGTAGGATCTCGGTAACTATTTCACAGAGCAGACCCGGAGCACAGCAGCCTTCTCCGACTCTGAGCACAGGGTGATCCCAACCTAAAAACTTTTGAAGGATAAATTATTACGAGTATCGTTACAGTGGGGAATCTGAGGGTTATCATGAAATAATCATCACACATCTGTACTTATAAAACACAGGGCATAGTCTGGTGCTTTCTGTTCCCGAGTGACATGATCTCATAACCACACACACCCCTGGAGCTGTACTGTGGCTGCTGTTAACGCAGTGCTTTATGGTGGGGCGAGCATGCATTTCTATGCTGGAAGAACATGAAATTGGCAGCTCATAGACATAGTTTACGCAAAGCTGTTTGTTTCTTGTAAACAGATTTATTTTCCTTCACTGGTAGAGACCCAGGGGACCCACCATACCGCAGCATAACAGAGAGCATCTTCTTGCAGAGCAGTAGCGGGGGAAGGATGGACCTTCCGGTGTGGGCAGAGTCCTCCCGTGATGATTGTTTAAATGAAGAGTGTAGTGAATGTGTAAGGCTAGATAAGGTCAGAGAATCTATTGCTGTATGAATGAACTCCCTACTGTTTGTGTTGCAGAGGTTTCCAGGCATCTCGCTCTGGGGCTGGGCTAATAATTCTTCCCAAATGGAGGTGGTGCCACGTTGCTCATTCCCTGGGCCTGTTTATAACTGTCTGGTCATTCCTCATGAGCTACAGCTCTCGCTCAATCCTCTGCCTTCTCATCAGCAGCAAGCAAGATTAAAACAGTCCTTACCCCCTGCCCAGAGAGATCTATTGATAGAGACCCACACTAACTGTGGAAAATACCCGTATCCAAAACATCTGCCTGACACAACTTCTGCTGACGCACCCTCCCCATGCCAGCCCCCGAAGTAGAGGAGGAGGGAGAACTCTGCAGCAGCTGAGGACCAACACCGAAACGCAAACTCCCTCGGGACTCCTGGCATCGCAGGGGAACATGGGGCACCTCTCCAGCCAGCCTGCCCCACTGCTCCTCGCCAGCGGGGAAGGACAGTGCCCACTCACCGCCCACGCTGCAACCAAGGAGGCAGCTGCAGCTTCCACGGATGTACTTCAGCCCCTCTGATATAATCAGGTTGATGTCGAGGAACAGCATCACCACAGCCACGGGGCTCAGTACGGGCTGCTAAACTTGCTGGAAAAGGTACAGCGGTATTTAGGTAGCTTTCTAAATTATCTCCATTTTTCTTTCTGCTGTTCCTGGTACCTGTGCTGGGTGAAGCCAGGCTGCAGCTGCCCTTTGAGCAGGGATGAACCTTTGGGGCCAGCTGCCTAATGGCAAGGAACTGCCAAACTCCTCACAGTTACCAGTGTCCTCTGCCTGCCCTGCAATTAATAGCCACAACCCGTTTCTCTCCCCTCTTATTTCCTCCCCCTGGTCCCTCAGCCACTACATCAGCTCCTCAACTGTTTCTTCTGTCTCTTGTTTCCTCTGGAAGTCACAGGATCTTCTGTCCCCTTCCCAGGGAAAGGGCCATGAGCTCCTTCCCCTTCCCCAGTCTTCACGCTCAGTTTATTCCTTCTACATGCTGGGAGATGCATTGGATGACAGAGGTGAGGAAAACAGCGGAGGGCGGACCAAGCCATTTATATGGAAGGAAAATTAGGAGAGTACTTAGGCTTTTATTCTTTCCTGGTTTTCCTCCTCTTCCTTCTCCAGCAGCCAAAGGAGTGCTGCAGAGGCTGCCTGACCCCTTTTCCTTTCTCCCATGCAAAGCTCCTACAAGCTTCTGAGAGAAGAAAGGAGATCTCTGACCTGGGTTCCAGCACGCCCGGCCCTCCTCCTCTCACAGCAAAACTGCTCACAGTGGGGATTTCCCTCAAAGCAACACTGCAGCTCCCTCAGCGCAAGGGCTTCCCACGCATCTCCTGTGCCCCCAGCCCAGCCAGAGGCAACCGTTACCAGCGTCACTGGGGAAGGTGACAGTTGCGGGAGCTGACCCACAGCACCCGTTTCACCCGCAGCCACTCCCCTGCTGCTCCGTTCCGCTCACATGTCCAGCTCCGGAGACGGCAGCCTGCCTGGTTTGTCCAGCACCTGCACCTGCAGCCATATCCAGCATTTCCTCTACCTCATCCACTTGGCTACACGTGTCAGGAGTGTTTGATGAACGAGGCTGGGGAATGTAGGGCAAGGAAGCCCCTCTGACACGATGTAGGAGTTTATGATGATATGTAAGTAAAAGGGAAATTGAAGAGTAATTTGCCTTTTAGGAAAAAAAAAAGAAAAAAAAAAGCTCTGCAGTGAATGTGCTAATTTTTTATCACAAGGTCCAAATATTTCAAGCAACATCTAATTATTTCTTGCAACCATAGGGCAAGAGGAGAAAGAGACAGAAACACACCAAAACATATTAGGGAACGTTACGCGCCCATGGCAGTCTGCTCATGAGCTGGACGGCTCAGGGGAGCCCGGATCACGGGGCGAGTCTCCGCACCCTGGCAGCCAAGGGCCTCCGCCAAGGGTGCGCTGCGAGCCACGGCATGAAGGTAATTTACAGAGTAGAGCCCTGAGGGGGAAAAACCATCACCACCGGAGCCAGGCAGAGAGACTCAGATCAAAAAGCACAGAAAATGCACTTGTGTGCCGAACATGAAGTCTGTTAACAGCACTACGCTCTTCACAGTGTAAAGCTTTAAATGCCACTTATTTACAGGGTTATGTTGTCACTAGGTTGCTTGATTTGATTCAGGGGAATCAACAAATCTGGTTTACACATTCTTAAAAGATTACCAAGGATGCCCAGCACCCTGGGTGGCCGCTCTTATTACAGTCAGTAAAAACCAGAAAACAAACAAAATACGCCCAGCAGCTTGGCGTGGTGTGTTGTGCTGAAAGAGAACCCTTTTCAGACTCCAGTGGCACACGCACCGGTACCGATTTTTGTCTGGGAAAGCCGCTGTAAATTCATCATGCAACTTTTGCAGCTGAAATAATACGCTGACCTGTGTGAATCAAATCTTCACAGTGGGCAGATTTTTCCTCCAACTGTTTCCAAACAAAAATCAAACATGAATACTAAGAAATCAGCCCATCTCTGCTAATGAATGGCAGCATGAGAACATCAGCAACATTTCAAGTGAAAACCTTTCTGGTGCACTGAATTAGGCTTTTCCTGGAGTGGAGCAAGAACCTTTGTGCTTGAAAAACTCACTTTCCGGTAAATCCACGGGCTGTGGAGAGAAGCAGCCTTTTTTCTTTTTTTAATCTTTACTCAGTTTTTCATTTAGCCTTCCATACCTTTTAATTACCAAATGCATTGTTAAATTAAGTAAGAACTTGGTTCAAAACACTTAAATGAGTCATTCTATCAGCAAGAAGACATGGGACCGAAATGTCAGCTCATTGTATGACTTTTTCTATTCCTGACCGCAGAGGGCTTCTCTCTGGAGCAGCTAGCTCCTGCCTCCGCCTCCCCCCCGCCCTCTCCCATGCCTGGCACGAGCATCCTTCAGAGCAGCAGCAGCAGGAAGGGGCTGCCAGAAACCCTCCCCTGCTCCTTCCCTGGGACTGGCATGCAATGGTCTCCGCAGCACAGCTGCGCGCCTTCACGGGAGAAGGGGCTTTCAGAGGAAAGCTTAGTGCAAAGGCAGATGCAAAAGGGGTAATGGGAGATGCAAAGGGGACAACACGCTACACAGGGAAGGTAAACTGCAGAGAAACTCGACAGTGCTTGAGGCCACACCACTGGCCTTGAACAGGGGCTGCAGCCAGACTCCTGCTGGTCCCCAGGTCCCTGTGGGCACCCAGGGAAAGGCAAACCCTGGTGCACCCCAGAGGACAGAGACATGTCTGTTGCCTCCTGTACACCTCTGCCCAAAGCACAACTAAGCCGTGTGGAAAAAGTGTTTGTACAGGAAAGTGAACTTTACTCACTGTCGTGATGGGCTGCAAAGTTCAGCACAGCGAGTTGCCTCCCAGGGACCCACGCTACCAGAGCCAGGGCTCCAGCGCTCTGCAGCCAGCCCTGCCGCGGGGACAGCTTCCTCCGGCCACTGGAGCTCCGCGGGGATGATGGCCACCAGCCCTTGTGCCACAGCGGAGCCACAGCACAGGACAAGAGGGACACAAGGTGCCCAAGCCACCTCAGCCATGCCGGGAGGGACAGCCATCCTGGTCTCGCACTTGGAGCGGAAGGGTTCCCCAAAGTGGGTGTCTCAGGCGGGAGCAAAAAGCAAAGGCTCAGGGGAAAAGGAACTGCAGCATGGACACAGAGGTGGTTTGTGTAAGGTATTATAAGGAAAAATAACATATAATGTTCTTGAATCATAAATAAACCAGGAAAAAAGTGGTAATAGTTCTTTACCAATGCCTTTGAAATTAACCCACTTTCCCAAAAATTTCTCAACTTGTAATATTTAATAAAGATGTATACCTAATATTGCACACATAAAATTGTAAACATATCTGTGTATTATATACATGCAATACTTCGCCCCTTGCTGCACTGCCTGCCGTGGCTGCTTGCCAAGCCCTGACCTGCTGCTCCACGCTCCCCGGGGGGCCGCAGGAGCACCCACGGGTGGGGGCTGCAGGAGTGCGGGGCTTTCTCTCCTGCCTGGCCTCCCCCTGCAGATCCCCCACGAGGACACGCTTGCGACTCAGGCTGTCCAGCGGCATGAAGCCCACGGACTCGGTGCATTTAGGAACCGACTGTGTCATTGCTGAATGTCCTGGTGCAGATTCCCTGACTCATGTCTCACCGGGATGCGTGTCCAAACAAGGAGGAATGGGGACTCACTGACCCGAAGGGCTTTCTGTAGAAACGGGAGGAGCCGGCCCAGCAGGACTGCCGGAGCGCAGCGGGGAGAGCGTCCAGGCAGGCTGCCGGTGGGCCAGGGCTGGGGCGATGGAAAATCCACGGTGGGAAGGGAACAAGAGCGTCTGGTATTTTGAAATACAGCTACAGTTTTCCTGCACACCCCGGCTGAGCCACCAGCGACGGGCTGAAGAATTCCCCAGCTAAGCGGATGCCCTCTCGCCCCATGCTACGCCCTCGGGGCCGAGCTGTGGGGCGCAGCTCGGGCAGGAGAGCCGGGAGAGGCCCTGGGGTCAGCCGGGTGCCCGGGGCGGAGCAGAGCCCTGCGGTGGGATTCCCCCCCAGACGCAAGGTCGGCAGTTGTCCGGGAGATACGTCCCTGCTCAGAGGGATGCAGCAGAGGTGCCTGTGTGGGACGTTCAGCAGAGAAGGCCTGGGCAGCAAGTCCCTGGCTTGCAGCAAGGCTCACGTTGCAGCGAGCCGAGGGGCGATGGTGCTGCGGCCCAGGCGGCCCCATGGGCTGAGCCAGAGCCAGCCTGGCCTCGGGCCAGGCCAGAAGGAGCCCGAGCACAGAATGGTTTTGGCCAGCAAGCAGCGAGGCCCACAGCAGGTGTGGCAGCATCAGGAGCAGGTGCGGTTGCTGCCAGCCAGGGACCTTCCCTGGGCGCCTCGCTCTCCGCTCTGGGAGCGGGAGGGCTGGGAAGAGGAATCGCCGGTGGGCGAGGGCTAAGGAGCAGCTGCCTGCAGGAGGGGGGCTGCAGGCCCTCCCAGCCCGCTGTGGCTAAGCACCAGGAAAATAAAGCAAACAACGAAAGGAGCAGGGTATTTTCTTTCCGTTAAAAGGCCAGCAGGATCACAAGCTGCTGTTTGTGTAGTAATATTTCAGTGCAGAGACAAAGGAACAAACTAACGGTAAGACCTGCCCCGAGGAGCCCTTCGCGGGGTGACCGCATGTGCAGGGGCAGCAGCCAGCCCGCAGTTCGCGGGGGTAGGGGGAGCGGGTCGCACTCAGCCTCCTTGCAGTCCTCCTCAGCAGCGCCTGCGAGCCAAGAGGCATCAGACATGGTGGGAGCTGTTGCTCGTCCCTCCGCAGCCTCCAGTAACTCAAACAGGGAAAAACCCAGTAACGCAAAAACACCCTTGGAAAGCTTTTGTGTCCGTTCCAAGGGGCTGAGCAGGGAAAATAGTCATGGAGGGTGCATGTGGCCCCTTCTCGTGCACGAAGGACAGAGGATCCAGCCTGGGAATGGTACTTTACCTGGTGAATCGCTTCAGAACCGGACACGAGTCCCCACCTCCAGAAGAGCCTCCAGCTCAGGGCTAAATTCATGCAACCAAGCAACAACTGCAGCCAAGACCAGCCCCTGCAGCAAGGCGCGACAGGTCTCATCACCACAAACGACAAACACCACCCTCGGTCTCGCAGACGCTTGGGAAAGGCCTTACTGGAGCTGATGCCCTTTTTCGCTGTTCTGCTGTATTCTCCCTCCCCAGTGCAGAGCTGCTATGAGACGAGCCCCCCAGGACTGGGGCTGTGAGACGAGCCAGGCCGCTGCTGCTGCTTGTGCTGCCGGGCACCGGGACCCCACCGCAGCACCCGCAGGTTATCCGTCACCTTACCCTTCACTTCCACCTTGCAATGCCTGTCGAGAGATACACAAAGGTATTGAAACAGTAGAAGGAGACAGAATCATGATTTTTACTTTCAAAATAAACCTTTGAACCACAGTGCTTAAAGCTCCCATTATCATGCATTGGTGAAGGGTGTGGGCACTTGCATGTGGCTGTAGAAGACCGAACGAACAATGAGAGGCGTGAGAAGGCTCCAATAAAATTCATCTCGAGGCTCACAGGGAAAAGGAACAAAACCATTTCTTCCCCCAAAGGTGAAACCAGCATTTCAGAAACCCTGAGCCTGCATTTCTTCAAAAGTCTGCCTCCTGCTCCCCAGAAAATTCCTGGACTAGAAAAATCACTCTCTGACTACATAACAGTGGTGCTAAACAAGAAAGAATAAATTTGTATCTAGAGATACATGAGCAGATAAAAGCAGATATCAGCTGTGCAATCAATCCATATAGTGAAAACAACTGCCCATAAAAAATCCTACTACCTTACATCCTCGTTTTCTACAAGAAGCAGGGTTTTTTTTCCCATCAGTAATAAACTGTGTTTAGGGATAACTCACAAAGAGGGAGGAATGCACTAGGGAGAAAAAAACAAAACAAAACAAAACAAAACAACAAAAAAAACCCTGCAGTATTACCTCTCAGCCATAAACCAGCTCCCCTGGCATCCTCGGTACTTATTCTGTGTGATATGCAACTGCATCATCAGCAGCTTTGGTTTCATAGAATCACAGAATGGTTTGGGTGGGAAGGGACCTTCAAAGGCCATCTAGTCCCCCTGTGAGAGGGACATCTTCTACTGGATCAGGTTGCTCAGGGCCCCGTCCAGCCCGACCTGGAATGTTTCCAGGGATGGGGCATCTGCCACCTCTCTGGGCAACCTCTGCCAGGGCTTCGCTACCCTTGTAAAAAGTGTCCTTAGTCTGAATAAGTCTGAAAATAGTCTGAATCTGCCCTCTATTAGTTTAAACCCATCTCCCCTTGTCCTGTCACAGGCCCTAGGTTTGCAGTTTTAGGGAAGCAGGACAGCAACACGGGCTGCAGGGAACTGAGGAGGGACGCAGAGGTGCCTCCAAGTGAGCTGCAGTAGCAAGGGGACCTCTCTCACTGTGAAACCCTGCAGCTGACCAGCAAGAATACGTGTTGTGAGAGGGCAGAGCAGCCTCATACCTTTTCTCAGCATGTTTGTGCTCAGCTGAGGGCCCTGTCACTGATGGATTGCTTTCTCCACTACCCCGACACCACATCCAAAGGTTAGCAGACACTTCACGATTAGATTATGGGGACCTCTTTTTCAGGAGGAGAGATGCAAGTCCCTACCCTCTTCTCTATGATATTCTCCCACAGGATTTTATGATCGTTCATTGTCCCCAAGACCCTAAAGCCTACAGCAGGCTAGAGGCCAGCCCAGAGGCACCACAGCACAGCTGCCGCAGGACAGCCCAGGTCCCGGCTCCCAGGAGTAACACGGGGAGCACAAAACTCCGTGAAGGAAGTTCCCCAACCCAGCCTGGGAAGCAGAGCGAAGCAGCCCACGCGGAGCTCCTGGCCACCAAATGGGTCACTCCCAGCTTCTGAGACGGGGCGTTTCAATTTCTCTCGGGCAGCCAGACACCGCAGTGCAGCCTGCAAGAGAGGAGGGGCCCCAGCAGCCCCCGTACTGCACACAGACAAAATAAAGTGAGCAAAGAAGAACAAACACCTCTGGCTGCCCCTGGCCTGCAGCCTCCCTCTGTACATTGCTTGCAGCACCGTGACTATATTAGTTTAAGGATATCAGGTAAGTGCATTTATTTGCCTTGCTATGCCACCCGTCCCCTTTCCAGGAGCACAGGAGAAGGAGGATGTGCTGGCAGACAGCAGCCCAGGTTATTTATGTGGCAGAGCGAAGCAAACAGTGCGCTCCAGCTGTCAGCTGAAAAGGAAGTATTAATGTCCTTTTCCTCTAGTAACCATTTATCCATGGAAGTCTGTCTTTGATGCAACATTTTTTCTCTTCCAAAAAATAATAAGAGAAATTGTCTTTTGTATCTAGTTTTACATCTGTGTTGACAGAGGCAAATGAAAAACAAGCAATCCGATGAGCGTGTGAGCAAGCGCCAGCCGTGGTTTGCCCAGCCATGGGCTGTTCCCCTTGGATTTACCCTCCAGGAGTCACACACCGAGACTGGAATTCTCTCTCCATTTCACACTTAAGTCTCCCGAGAGGAGCCAGGCCCCTTGCACCCGGCACAGCTGGTTTCAGGACACCATCCCTATCCAGCTTAGTACCCTTTAATCAAATTATTGATTTGTGTGTGTGTGTGTGTGTGTGTGTGTGACTACACTAACACAGTCCAAGATAATTTACATCTTTAGAAACACGTTCCTGGGTTGTTTGGCTTTTTGAAATACAAGCTATCCATAAAAACAACAACAAAAAATATTTTAAATAGATGAGTTTAGCTATTCTGTTTTTCAAAGAAATAACAATATAAAAATATTTTTCATAGTAAAGGAAACCAAATGATTATCCCCCTTTTTTCCACCAATTCAGTGTTTAATTGTCAAACTATTTCCACAGTTCTCTGAAACAAAAAATATTCTGATATTTCTGCAGGGAAAAGTAAGTTATATTTAATTCTTAGTCTTTACTCTAGGAAGCACTAAGATACCCTAGTGATACCTGTCGGAGAGGCCCTTTCCTGATTAGAGGTTTGTACCTAATCACAACCAAATAACCCACAACCTTGGCAATTCCAGGTCTTTTCAAAGGTATTTTTGTTAGTTTGTGTGTTTGCAAAAGCGCTTCATGTACAGAGCATTTCTGACAAGGTAACCCGTTAGTCTCTAGAGACGAGCTTTCAGCACAGCAGGCTGCAGGAAGCCCTCAAAGACATGATCTTGGTTTGCTCCTGGAAGATCCCCCCCCCCGCCCCC
>KL274820.1:43791-54226 GCA_000699545.1 Podiceps cristatus
GGTGGGCGGGTGTGGCCCCGATGGGCCCCTGCCCGCCCCTGCCGTTCTGTCATCCTGTAACAGGGATGCACACTGTGCTCCAGGGACAGGTGCTGGCCCTGCCACACTGCCAGCTTCGGGCAGCCCCCCCTCCATAAGCACAGTGGGGGCCAGGGCAGGAGCCAGGACTCTCCCACCAAGAGAAATGGGCTGGATCCTCATTGGATGTACCGCAGCGGTCTTGCTTTGGCTTTAGGCAGCATCACTGGTTCACACTGCTGAGGAACCAGCTCATTTTTTAAGAGTGTTTAAACCGCAAAACTGAGTTCAAGTTTCACGTACAATTTTATTAGAGGCCAGAATTGTGGTCAACTGTATATCTGGTGTCTGGCCTAAGTGCTGATAAAGACTTGGCTGAAATTTATATAATCTGCCATTAATAAACACAATTTATGATAGTCTCAAGGAAAGACATGACCACTGCTGGCTCTGTTAATAGCATGCTCAGCAAAGACCAGGAATTTCGTCTATACTGAGACAAGACTTAATTCACTTCTTGTCCCTAAATGCTGGTGATTTAGGTCAGGCCCAAGACGAGACTATGTAAATCTAAAGGCTCCGTGTCAGAACTGCCAGCTTTTGCTGATACGAGCTCAGTTGCTTTAATACAACCCAATACCCTACTTTATAATTCCAGCAACCCATCTAAAGCAAATATTGGCTCCAATAACCACACTCCAGTTAAAGTGATAAGCCCTGAACCTGACATGATAGATGCAGGAGCTTAATTTTACACACTAGAAGTAGTTCTGTTAAAGTGCAGCAGGACAGAGCACAGCCCATAAACACCTTTTCAGAACCGGAGGCATCCAGATCAGAGACAGAGAAAGCCTCATGTAGTCCAGGACCTCTCTCTCTGCTCTGTCCCCTTTTCATTTTGCTGTGCTTTTTGGTAATTTGTGAGCAGGCCCAGCCTGCCTTTGCGCTTTACCTCTGCACAATGCTAGCCCAGATGCCAGGATCCCAGCTCAGCGCTGCAGGGAGCTGCCGAAGCGCCCAGTGCAAAATGCCGTGAGGAGAAAGAGCACGTGCAAGCTGACAAAAAGCTGAATATACAGGAATAATTTCCGTTTCCATTTCATGATGCCTGATCAGAACAGAATTAATTCAAGGAAATAAATTTATTTTGCAAATGCTGTCATATTTAAACCCAGCTTTATATAAAGATGCATATTCCATTGCCTATAATACATTTAAAATTTACACTTACCAATAATGGAACATATTCAAAGCTGATCCTTACGTAAGCTCTGCATATTTAAAGGAACCTATATTTAAATGTATATATACTTTATAGCTTGAATTCATCCTTTGAAAAATTCCATGGCCCTATCTGAAAGCCAAGAGACATTTCTTTGCAAGATCTGTGATGAATGAGATCCAGACGCAGGGCTGTTTCACAAAATATCATCCATGCCAAAATCTTCATCCAGAGAAAAATTCCAAGAACAATTATGAGGATCTAAATATCAAAGACCTAGTTCTGCTGTATTCCAGGCAAAAGAGAAATTTATAAATGCATAGATAAATCACATAAAAACGACATGTCAGAAGACATTAAAAGGCAGGCACCTAAAATAATTTTTAAAATACTACTTAAATGAGTAATTTCTGGATTGTCTTTTCAGTGTTGAATATAACATCACTGTGATGTAGTGCTAAAGGATCCCAATACGTTTACTCATTTTAACATGGAATTTAATCATCAGAGTTTAATTCCTCTAGATAATCTGACTCTGCGACAGGGTGAAATTCAAAAGAGACAATGCAAACAGCAGCAAACATTGCAGAATTTCACTGAAAACCATTTTAAAACTCATCTAGGCTCTTTTCTCTCTATCCTCACCTACCTTGAACTGCTCCAGTACTCCCAACCAGACAGGACAAAAATTCTTGGCATCAAAGGTTACGCCACTGCTAAAATTTGGCTCCAGTTATGAAGTTGTCCAGAACAAATTTTCCCTGATGGCTCTTGCCAAGAGACCCAGCTCACCAGTGCTCATTCTGGTCTGTCCGCCCAGCTCCCCACCTCTGTTGCCTAAATCCCTTCAGGTGGTGGGATCCCTACGCCTGCTGTCCACAGGTTGCAATTTGAGTCCGAATGTTTCCAACATGCAGTCTGGACCTGAAGGAAAAGCACCCGAGAGCAGGCAGAAAGCTGAGCTCCATTAGACAATGCCCAAACCACCACCACCAGACAAACTGCTGAGCACTTAGGAACTTGGGCAGCCTTCTGCTATCAATTGCATCTAATGCGCGGCAGTGCAGATGAAGCAGTGATGGAGATGAGCCCCGTTTACAGCCACTGATGAGAGAAGAAATTGGCTTTTTCTGAACCCAAGACAAAACCTGGCCATGCAGGAGCTGAAAGCGCAGATGGTGTACCTGCTGCTTTCCAAGGAATGCTGCCGCTGCTGCCAGGGGGCTGTTTCTGCCAGACACCTTGACCCCGACGTGGCTCAGCCAACCCTCACCACAGAGATGCAGGTGAAACATCCAGGGGAAAAAGCAGATAGACCAGAGTCCTGAAGACCTTCCTCGATTTGACCCTTGGACATGGGGTTCCCTCAGGCATGGAGGCGTGACCGAGATGACTTGCTTTGGCATCCCAGAGTGGCCCAATGAGTGAGTATTTCTGGGCTAAAAACCCACAACTGAACTTTGAGATATCTATAGCCATTTTTGTTAACATTGATGAAAACTGGTCTTGAATAAAAGATGTCAAGCATTACAGTGCTTAGGCCATTAGCCAGAGACTCAGTGATGGCCTCTGTTTAAAGAACAGAAACATCTGATAAGGCTTAGGTGACCCATAATACTTGTAAACTATTTTAATAATTTGATACATAACAGCACTACACTTGAAAACATTCCACAACTTCAGTAGTGAATATATCTATAAATAACATTGCTTGTAAACAAGCAGCTTATTAAATTTGCTTTAAGTTTTTGCCACGTACGGCATAGGTGGCTTTCATTCGCACACTGCATCCACCCGGCTTGTTTGCCTGCAGCAGGTGGGCATCCCTTGGCAAAACACACGAGCTGTGAACTGGGACCGTGGTTAAGAGAATTATGCATCTCCTCGACTCAAAGAGGGACCAAGAATGGTTACACAGAAAATAGATCACCATAAAGAAATGAAATCACTTTGACAGAGAGTGTAAGCCTCCAAAGCCACAGAGCCGGCCCGCCCCAGACCCCTGGGGGCTGTGCTGCTGGACCCCGTGCCAGGGGCTCACCCCGTCTCCGGGCTGGTCAGCGGCTGGTCCTCCCCTTCTGGCAACCCCAGCCGCGGCACCACGGCACAGCCACGGTCATCCCTGTACCGTCTGCTCTGCTCCAGGGGTGGCACGTCGGCGTTTTACAGCTCGTCTGCTAAATTGTGCTGATCTGGGCGACTTGCCCATTTGTGTTTAGGGGGCGACTTTATTGTTTTGGTTTTAATTTTGTGAACATATGCAGAACCTATTGAACATACCCATTTAGGGCTGTTTTCATCACAGATTTAACTCGAGTTTGCTGCACTCACATTAACTCCCCTTGCATTATCTGCACTTAAATGAGAGCAGATACAGCACTAAATATTATCCAAACCACACAGGGACTGCATTAGCAGCTGGGGAGCTGCACTAACTCAGGCTACAAGCAACAGCCCCAGAGAGAGGAGCCAACTCAAGTTCAAAACCACAAATAGCTGTTTGTGTGTGCAGACAGGCCCAAGAGGTATAACTAGAGGTAGAACTGCAGTGAATGCTAGCCTCAGCAAAAGTCTCCTATTATCTAGCTTGAGACAGAAGAGAATTTGATGCAATCCTGTAGCAAGTTTTAAAGACCAACCCAGATGCTCTCCTGCTAAAATGAACATAAACCAGTTAACATTTATCGTTACTTATGTAACTGATTTGGCCTCCAGCTGTACAAAAATCATCAAGCTCTATATACTTCCACACAAAGACAGTAATTATCTACCCATTCTTGATAATATCTATCAATCAATCTTGATCGTTTTCTTCAATGAAGTTCAAAGCTGACCATCTGCAAGCATCTCCGAACACCCCGACAATTCTTTTCTTCAGGTCACACTGCAGAAAAGTACCAATTCCTTTGCAAAACACCTGGAATGATTTTCACCTTGTTCCTCAAACCCAGCCATTACTTCATCTCCCTTCCCCCAGAACTGTTGTCTTTGCTAATCAGACATACTAATAAGGCAGTATTAAAAACATACACATTCCTTTCACGCTGTCCTTTGGCAAGACCTTGGCGGGTTTTTGTATATTATACATTCCCTTTTCCCAAGCAACACTGTTTTTAACTCCCCTCATTTTAACCAGAAGCTTTAGGGCTACAAATCTCAGGCGACTGTCAGTCAAAAATCTGTTTCCCATCTGGCCGTCGTTCAGTCAAACTCAAGCCTCAAGAGACCTTTGCATTAAAACGATTCTCAAAACAAGAGAAAAGCTGTTCAGTGTACAAGAAAAGAATTCACCGCAATTATAACACCGGAAATTAATAAAGCTATCATGCGTTTGTAAGTGAAATAGTGCTTGCTGGCAGAATTCAGCAAGGAAATCTGCATAGATACTTTCCGACTAAAGCACAGAAATGCTTCCTAGGAAGTTAAAAACGTGCCAGCTTCCCTTCCGGACACAGAACCTGCCGGTGGTGTTCACTGCGGTTCATACATTCATCTACCTTTAGACAATTTTATTATTTTTCTTCTCTTTTAAGCCCCATGAGGTTCTTTGCATCTCCATTATTAATAGAACAATACCAGATTTTCTACATAAAAGGGGTACTTGGGACAGCTTCTGTTTATGGGGAGCAGACACTAGATGAATATTCATCACGGAGGGAGCTGCTGAAAACAATCGAGAAGCGGTGCAGCTGAAGGTACGCTTGTTTTTATACACAGCACACGGGTACACCAGTAGTGGCACTGCGTGGGAACTGACTGATGTGTATTTCCAGACTATCCTGTCTCCTCATGGCTATAACTCCACTTTATCAAAGCCGAATTCACTCCTGGGCACCTCAGTGATTCATAGCAACTTAACAGCGCCAGTTCCGCAACTTAACCCAGCAAATTACCTCTTTCCAATCTGCAGGGTATGTGATGTACTCTGTACAAGAATATAAGCAGGTCCTGGAGGAGATGCATTTATCTGATTCATGAGGGACGACTTCCAAACTCAGTAAGTTCATGATGTAATGGAAATGAGTTGTGGGATTTAACACAAGAATATCTACCACTATATTCAGGTATTCCTCATGGTTATTGCAGCTCTGTGAATGTAGTCACAGTATTTAAAAATCTAGATACATTTCTGCTACCACCACGGGACTAGGTTACAATTAAATACTGTGATGGGCGAAAGCTGCAGCAAATTCTATCAATTTACCCTGAAGCATCTCTCTATCCTCCTGTTTGGATCCAACTACAGAAAAAAATGCTTTTTGATGGACAGCCTCCTTTTGAAGCTCTTCTGATATGAAGACAGAAACAAGAATTGTACCTTCTTCACTCCCAGAGTAAGCGAAGCTCTGCCCCTGACACCTCCAGACCTGCACACGGGCCCGCAGCACCATTCACTCAGTGGCCTCCTGCTCCTGCCACAGCCAGAGCACAAGAGCATCATGGGCTGGTAAAGCATGAGATCATCACGGCACCTCTGCCACCACCAGTCTGCCCTGTGGGGAGCCTCCCAACGGGGAGAAAGGCAGGTGTCTTCTGGGCTGCCTCTCAGGAGCCGCCCTCTCCCTGCCCGTGGAGCTGCTCGCAGGACAGGTGTGGGGTCTACCTGCTTGGCCAGTCCCTGCCGGTGTGCTTCAGAGCAAAGGCCAAAGCTTCCCCAGCCTGAAAGATGTTGTAACAACAAGCGTGAGCCTGACCGATCGCTCACAGATGAGCTCACCCAAGCCACGCATGGCTCTTAATATTGCAGGGTCTTCTAGTGTTGCTCTGCTTTCTTCGAGGCACTGAGCAGTAAGACCAGGTATGTGTGTTCAGCTGGGAAAGGGCTGCCCAGCCGCCTGTCTTTGGGCATCTGTGCAGCGCAAAGTAGAATGTGAGCATATGGCAGCAACTGGATAGTTACAGCGCAAAATAAAAAAAATAAACCTTATCTGAGATTAAGTTAAACCAACAGAAAGACAACCTCTGTAATCTGGCATTATAAACACGTAATGATTAATTTCCTTAATAATAATGAGGCAGTGTCCTCTAGTGGTTAAAGCACCGGACCTGGAGTTACAAGCCCAGCAGTCCACTCCTCGCTCCGCAGGTAACTTCTGCGGAGCCTTTGGCAGCTCACCTCGGGTACGTTCCATAAAGCCACTGAGGTGCCTAACATGCCTTTACTCAACAGGAATTTGGAACTAAATAAGCCCAAGGTGCTCAAATATGTTCAGAAACTTGGGTCCCATCCAACACTTACTGATGCCCTACCTGCACCATTTAGGGGGTTTTAGGACTTTTTATTTATTTATTTATTTTTTCTTTTAAGAAGTCATGAAGACACAGAGACACCTCCCAGGCCTAGCATAGCACTTCTGTAAGGACAGAATAGGCAGGATATGGAAAAGGGCATGGACAAACCTTCACCACATGGGGCCACACGGAGAAGCTGCTGGAAGGCCCACAATGAGGAATATTTTACCTCCACTTCCCCAATTTCTCATTAAGAAAAAATGCACATCAAGCCACTCACTGTGAAGACTCATGAAATCAGCTTGAATCATGCACATCATAGAATAAGGGGGGTCTAGGGGATCCGGCATGTCACAGGATCAAAAATATTGAATACACTGAGAGTCCATTTTACCATAAAATTACCGTATTATCAACATCTTTAGACTGAAGTGGTAACAAATGAAGAGTTTTTTGGTTCCATATGCAAATCACACTGTTCTTTCAGGTGAAAATGACTCATTAAATAATTTGTTGGATCAACTCTTAACTTGCTCAAAAACACCGAGCCAAAGACAAAAAAGGCCTGTTGCGAGATTTCAGTTACACTGTCAGCCTGTTTCAGTCCAGTGAACAGGTGCACTGCAAATTCTAACTTCCATTGAGTAAAGCTTTCTGTATTTTCATCCAGAAAAGTGATATTCCATAAAAAGACCAGCTAGATACACTTCTTACAAAGATTTAAAGATTAGATATACCGAACTGAGCCATTATCATAGAGTTCCCAATTAGTTTGGTTATAACAAGATGACTAGCTCAGGGATTTTTGAAATCTCCCGTACATAATATTTTGAATTATGGCAAGTACACTTCTGAAAGTATAATTAATTTCTGCTTTCACCCAGATTTAAGTGACTGGATCCTGAACCTTTTATACCAGGTTAGGTTGATTAAAAATATTGCAATTAATAGAATTAGACTAGATAAGTGCTCACGTAACTAATCTCATCCAAAGCATGTAACATACAGTACAACAACATGTACACAAATGCAGTCTGAAACCAGAAGGGATGGAAATTACTTTAATCGGACCTCTCTACTAAGAGAATGCCATCCAGCACATATAATAAATACTCCCAGCTCATTGCAAAGTTGGTGGATTTCCAAGCAATAATGATTGTGATACATGGAGGCATATTACGAGGGAACTTGATGAAATGCTATAGTTGAGAAAGTTTTCTGACCTAGTGGGAGTCTTGGAATTTCTCAGAGCATTGCATATTTCTATCTACATTTCAGCCAAAAGCAGCAGGCCAGTCTTCAACATTAAATGTTTCTCCAGAGCATTTACAGCCTCTACAATGGAGACAGAAAACCTAATCACATTTTAATTGAGCCAAATCAGACTTCCAAATTCAACATACATTCAAGAGATATTTCCTCCGGTTAAAATATAAAACCACTAAGGCCTTCTGCAATAAGCAAGTAACTTAGAAAAGACAGATTGGAGGGTTTAAATATGACCATGCACGCAGATGAAAACACATCTTCTAATAGTGTTACCATAAAGAGGGTAATTGGTATTGCCTTCCAGGCACTGGATTTTCCTCTCCAAGATTATGCAACCTATCAAAACAGCTGGGTCTCCCATTAGTTTATTGTAAACACTGGTCATCTTTCCCATTACCATGTTTTTTTCAGACTCTTCCCTGTGGAGAGAGGCTGAATAGGGGAGGGTGGTGAGATTGCCACGGGGCCAGAGAGGCTATTTACTGGAAGCAAGTCAGGCCACACAATTCCATTACATAATGAGACAGACCAAAAAGCGGCTCATGAAAAGGTTTACACAGTAGCTCAACGCTTGTTAAACTGAGCATTTATTTTTGTAATTGAAGAGCACTTAATTTGTTGTAAATGCAATAAAAGTTTAAATAACAATTTTAATAATAAGCCTCTTATGTTATTCTACCCGTTCAATAGACCTGCAACATCTCTGTTATGAAGTGATGCTAATCCAAGACCGCATGCTTCTGACAGGCTCTGTCCTATAAACTTCTGACTGCTGCTGCCATAACACATACAGAGACATTCTTGACTCAACACACAGATCATCCCACTGAGCTGAGGAACGAGGAACACTGTGGGAGTGGGCTTTAAGTGGGTTGCTGGAAATAGTACATTTGCTTCAACATGATGTAACTAAGCCTCCCAAATTCAAAATCAAACCAGACTGAACCTTCTCTTGTACAATGCCAGGAGGAAACCTGCCCAAAGCCAGCCAGGTTAACTCCTGGCAGAGTCACTATAAGGATGAATCTTCCTTGTACACTCCAAGAACTAGCTGCTTCCATCTTAGAGGACACCAGTGCAGTAGATGCCACTCATGAGCAGTACACCAAGACTCCACAATCTCCAACACTGAGCAGCTTAGTGGCCTACAAATTCACTTGGCATCTCCCCCCACCCCCCAAATTTAGCACCCCATGCAGCACCACAAGGTCTTTTTCTCAGGCTTAAGTAGCAAAAATGACAAGAGAGATATAGGCAGCAATGATCATTATTGATGTTTACCTAAATCCTTATTGCACAGAGTTATGATTCTGCACTCCAGGACACATCAAAAGCTCTTCCTGGTTATATCCATTTTTAATGCTACATGGAGAACTCAAGATGCGTTTTATGGTAACAGAAGCACCAAGATGCAGTGTAGATTTTTTCCTGCCACACTTCTGTACAAGACACAGTTGGAAAGGTATATTTCATGCTGAACAACATACATTTCAAAAACCATAGGCTGTCAAAAAGCTGAAATGCAGAAACACTGATGATACAGCACTGCCCTCCAATTATCTCTATCACTCGAAGGAACAAGTGTGGTTTTGTCCAAGTAATGTTTACAATTGGTCTGACAGCGCAATGACCACAAACACAATTCAGATTCTAAAAAACACTTCTATTTATTTTTCTAGGGCTGTTACAAAACATCTTTTAAAAGAGGAAAAATGCATCTGCTCGTTGACTAACAGAACCACATCCTTGTAGACAGCAGGTTACTTTAAGACACATAACTTTTCCCTCGACTGCTTTGACAGAAGTTTAGAGAGAATTTATTTCCCTGATTATCATATGACTATGTTTAAAGGAAATTTATCATTTGGTTCAAGCAAAGCATTGCTATTTCCTCTATGGAAATGGAAACACTAAATCATACATTTTTCTCACATACCATATTTTGAAAGGCCTGCATTCTTTCACGTTTGGGGCTCAAATGTTCCCACAACTTCAGCTTATTATAAAAGCATTCAACTCAAAGCACTCCCACCTCCAGTAAGCAGGCAACCCAAAACACACCCCAGTTTTACATGTAGCCTCATTCATCCAAAAAAAATAACTTGGTCTGTTCACTGGAGATTTATTATCTTAATGTGCTCATTTCATTGTTGGCCTTGGCAGAGATGTCCAGGTTTAGAAGGAAAGATAGCAAAAATTCACAAACCTTACAACCCAGTGTTACAAAATTCTATTAGGTAACAGATGGAAAAGATAATTAGCCAACAACTCAACCATCACATGCTTAATTAGGAGCCCTACTCCTATCAGACACATTCTCTCAGAGATTTTTATCTTCATCACTATAATGGCTATTGTTTTCCACCACAGGTCTGGCAAAAACTGGCAAACACCCAGGCAAGCTCTTGAAACCTGGAGAAGAAAAAAGCTGATATTCTTCTCTAAATTTAGCAGTTTACTTACACATTAGCAGTTTACAGCTGTAAGCTGGTCCTCGGATCCCCATGTAGGAGGTTATCTCAGTGACCAAAAGGTGAGGTCAAGAGTTCCCTAGCCAGACTCTCTTTGCAAGTGAGGAGGAGTTACACAGTCCTTGGTGTCAGCAGAAACTTGTTCAACAGTCATCATGAAATGCAAAATAAATACATGTACGCATACCATACATATAGAATCATAGAATTGTCAAGATTGGAA